>NDGM011056085.1:0-12451 GCA_002564305.1 Octomys mimax
TGTGTGTGTGTGTGTGTGTGTGTGTGTGTGTGTGTGTTGGGGCGTCTGAGACTGAGAGTGAGCATGCGTAATCTGCATTCTTTTGCACGAGGCTAAACCTAGAGTAAGGTGAGCACTTGTTTCCCGTCAAAGATTTAAGGAGAGGCCTTAAAAGTCAAGAAAGAGAGAGAAAGATAGATAGAGACAGAGACAGAGACAGAGACAGAGACAGAGACAGAAAGACAGAGACAGAGACAGAGAAGAGAATAGGAGAGAGACAGAGAGACACAGAGAGACACAGAGACAGAGAGATAGAGACAGAGGAGAATAGGAGAGAGACAGAGAGAGAAGAAAGAATGAGAAGGAGAAAGCAGAGAAATATTTTAATGGTATAGTTTTTAAAAGTCAAAATGAATACCAAAAACATTTATTATGAGAAAAAAATCACAATTTTAAATCAAACACCTCCTAGCCTTGCTGATCCATTGCTTTCGGCGCCAGTGTGACCCAGCAGGACACTTACTTCCTTGTACACAATGCTGATGTTTGGCTCATTGTATTTTTTTGCATTCATTTTGACTGTTAAGATGTTCCATGAAGGCATCCATATCTTGAAGATTGAATTTCTAGAACTTCCTTAGGTTTTGTCCCCAGGTGTGCCCCCTTCCCCTCACCCCAACCCCCTCTGGGCATCACCTGAGTCTGGGGCAGGACTGCTGTTCAATTAGCTAAAAATAGCAACTGAAAAGGAGTTGTTGAACTGTGCTTCTAGTTTCCTAACTATTAAAGCCCCATTTGACTTCATACTCTGTCTTTGCTTGGGCACACTGGAAGCATCTTTTTTAAAAAAAATGTATTTAGGACAGGGTCTATAGGGTCTCACTACATAGATCGGACTCATAGTGATCCTCCTGTTTTCAGCCTCCAGAGTGCTGGGATTACAGGTGCATGCCACCATGCTCAGTCTCAATTGCTGTCTCAGCATGCTGTGGGGTTGGGGCCAGCATGGCTCACCAGGGATCGAACCCCAACCACTGTGCTGTGCCTAAGCAGGTGTTTTAGTCCACTGAGCTATCTAGCTGGTCCCACACTGGAAGCATCTTGAATGCTGCCTGCATCCATTTCATGTTGCTGTCATAAGATACCCAAGACCAGGTGCTTTATAAAGAGACTCTAGAGTTTATTTAGCTCAAAGTTGTGGAGATCCCAAAGCCTGTCACTGGCATTAGCTGCTGGTGAGGACACAAGGTGGATGGCCTCTCATGGCAGGATCACATGGCAGGTAAGACAGGAAGCGAGGGAGTGCCACCAAAGTCAAATTCCTTTGTAACAGCTTGTTTTCATAATAGCTAAGTCAGGTCTCATGGGACCCAGCTAACCATGCTAGTCAGCTTTCCATTGCAGTGAAAAGAATCCGCAGATACAAGGGATAGGAGGGAGAGGATTACTTCAGCTCACAGTTTCAGAGTTTTTGGTGCATGGTTGGTTGGCCTATGGCTTTTGAGCTTGTGGCAGGACAGAACATCATGGTGTGGAGCACTGGTAGAGGAGGAAGCCTGCTCATGCTGTGGAAACTGGGAAGTAGAAAGAGAGAAAGGAGGATTAGGGTCCCACTATCCCTTCAAAGCCATGCCCCCAGTGACCTAACTTCCGTCCACTAAGGCTCCACCTCCTGAAGAGTCCACCACTTTCAAGTAGCACCACAAGCTGCTAACCAAGCCTTTATTTATGGGTTTTTAGGATACACTTAAGATTCAAATTGTATACTCACCTATTCCCACAACATTGGTATTTATCCATGTAGGTGTGTCTATTACTGGGAATTCAATCCAGGGGCATTGCACTAAGCTCCATCCCCATCCTTTTCTTTAAATGATTTTTTATTTTGAGACAGAGTCTCACTAAGTCGCTTTGGTTGCCCAAGTTGGGTTTAGACTTGTGATTCCCCTGACTTGCCTCGCTTCTGAGAATGATGCATAGGTGACCAAATCACCTCTCATGGGCCATCACCTCTTAAACATTTCACCACCTCTCAATATCATTACACAGGCACCAAGCCTCTAAGACATTCGTCACTGCAGAACACACCACATCTGATGTGAAGGGCCACCTGGGTGACTCTCCTGGAAGGAGAAGTAACTATCTTCATTTTGGCCAAACCTGGCCCTATTTCTATGCATCGATGTGTGCAGAGTTGGCTAGGACTTTTCCTTATCCCTTAAATTGGCTTTCAGCAATGCAAATCGGTCCAGCCAGGTGCTGACGTGTGATCTTTGAAGCAAGGTGACAGGTCAGTGTTTCCCTGCCCCCATAGCTCTGACAAAGCATGTGTGAGCCAAGGTGGGATAGAAAGGCATGGTCCACATGGTTGGCTAGGATCGAGCCTCGAGATAAGAGGCTCTAACTTCCCAGGACATAAAAGATTACACATCAGAGCTGAGGCACTGACCCCAGCACGTCACATGCTACCTCAGCTGCCTGCGTAGCCTTCTCTCTGCAGAGGCGATTTCAGGCCTCCTACCTCGACCAGCTTGCAGCACTCACATACTTCGAATCATTCTCACAGTTACTCATCCTCAAGCAACTCCCTTCTTCATGAATCAACATAACCTCGATTTGGTCCTGAGTCAAGGCCTTTGTTCCAGTTAGCCATCCTGGTAGCTGGACTTAGGACCCCCTTGGCTGCCCACAACAACATATATGCCTTAGTGTCTATTCTTGCCATGAGTTGCACTGGAAGTGGTAGACTGCAATTATCTTACTAGAATTCAAATAAATTTTCCATGGGATTACAATATAAACTTCTTGGGATTCCCTGAAGACTAAGAAGTGTTCATTATAATCTGAAGCATACCAAATACTCAGTAGAGAGCACAGGAGAATTAATTCCTTGGGAATGGTGCCTATTCCATGGATGGTCCAAGAATTGTCCAGGCCATGGGAAGGTACAATGAGGGGTGTTGTAGATCACAAGTTTCTTTGTGATGCTCAGGCCTTAGTGATGAAGTGGATGGGAGCCTCAGACTCCACTCCTGCTTGTCTCAGCTGACTGCATGTGACCAGCTCTGCTCCCTCAAACGCTCCACACACACAAATCGTTGTCACCAGTGTGATCCCCATTGACAGGTTTCACAGGTATAATTTTAATAACTGCCCTTTTAAAGCTATGACCCTATGATTTCTGGTTTCTTGAAAAGCCAGCTCTTCCATAATTGTAAAGTTGACCCCTATTCCACAGCCCTAGTGCACACTGGAGTGTTTCCTGGCAGATCCTTCCAACCTAAAATGAAATGACATTTCCTAGTGAGAGATGGAGAAAGCCTTGAAAATATCACAGCCACTACTCTACACAACTTGTAATAGCTTGAGCCTTTTTGGGTCTAAGGTCACAGGGCAACAGTGGAGGCTTAGAGTCCGACCCTTCGGAACAAGAGGTCAGTGAGAAAGTGCCCAGCTGTTTTCCAGGTTTGCTTTTCCTTCCATGCACTTTCTCATCTCACATCTGCCTTGCTCTACCTCCTCTGCCTTCCTTCAGGCAGTGACTTCATTGCCTAGGCAATTAGATGTTCCCAGTTCCACCTCCTTAAACATTAGCGCCCCCTGTGCCTCCAGGTGAACATTGATGCTGGCATAGTTGCATCTTTCTAGTATTGAAGAGCCTTCTGTACCTCCTTCTGGCCGGTATGAAGTGCAAAGTCCTGAGTGGCTCTGTACCACATCAGTCTCTGTGCTTGGCACACACCTCACTGTTGTCATGCCCCAGTAGTCTGCCTATGGGGAACCTGTGGCTGCCACTCTTTTTAGGGCTAGAGGATGGTAAGGTCTTAGGGCCCTACGTGGGGAGCTTTACTCATTGCCCTGATGTCAGCCTTGCCCTTGCCCTCTCTGATCTGCCCAGTGGTCTCGAATCTGTGGCCACTTCTGTCCACTTCACATCCAGTATGATCCCCACATCTCTTGGTGTCTGGTCATGGGGACCAGTTGCCTGGCTGCACAAGCAGAATGAGAGGACTTCCTGCCTCTTGTGTCCAGATTTTGATGAACAGTTCTTGTTAGCAGATATATAGGCATTCAATCCTTCCTCCGTAATCTCCCAGCCTTATTTTTGGTTAGGGTTTGACAAAAGTGATTCCATTTTAATTCTGACAACCTTCTCAGGGGAAGGCTTCATGAGGTTTTTCTTTCTTCCCTCTTTGACTAAGGTGTATTCATGGCTTACAAGGAGAAAGATTTAAGACAGGACACATAATTTGTAGGATTATTTCATAATATTCACACAAAGAGTCAAATGCAAAAGAGTACAGGAGATCCACACACCAGAGACCTGAAGGATCCTGACGAGGGCTCGGATCCCACAGCAGTGCCTTCCATGACTCTAGCTAGAGGCCTAGAGTCCACAACAATGTCTTAGGCAAGTGTGCATGAGACCTGCACTGGGAAGGTCCAAAGACCAGTGGCAGAAGCTGGACAGTCTGCACCAGCGGGATGAAGGATCTGTGCCAGCAGCCTGAGGGAGTTGCACTGGAGCCACTGGAAGGGACACTCAAGGTAAAGACCCAAAGAGAATGGCGGCCATCCTCAGTGACATCAAGGATGGGAGCACCTCCAGTGATGAGAACAGCTGAGTTCCCAAAAGGAACATCAACATGATGAGCTTCTTGAGGCCAATCAACAGCACACCATCTTCCCCTCCAGTTCTCCTTCTATGCCTTGGGCAACAATCCTCAGGCAGGCCTTCCACGCTGATTCAGTTCAGCTGGGTGTTACAAGTTGACCATCAGTTAATCCACTACAGAAGGAGTCAGGCGTTGTTAGCATAAGCACAAGTGTCAAATTACATTTGTTTTCATAAGGCATGATGAAAATATACAGTGAACGTGTAAAATTTTAAAAATGTATTGCAATAAAGACATTACCATTAATCTGCCTCAATATATCCTACATGCTTTGAACACACTTATTGCGTAATTCATGCCATGTTCTGAATTAGTTTTGTAAGTTCTCTTTTAGTCTTTATGATGACTGTGTGAGGAGAGCTGTGAGCAGTGATAAGAACATGGCAAATAATGTGGTGTAGTGTTCCTTTCAACAGCAAGGCAGACTGAAAAAAATTACTGTGAGTCCTCATCTGCCTATTCTGCAGATACTATGACTTCTGGATCTTACTCAAAATCCAAATGAGCATGAAAGAGAAATGTTTTGAATCGATTCAAGACCCTGTGGTAGCTATAACAGCACAATGCAAGACACTGATGAAGAGGACTTCCAGAACTGCTTCAGAAAGCCATAAGAATGATGGAGTAAGTGTGTTTGAAGAAAGGGGGAATATTTTGAAGGGGATTAGTGATAGTGTTTTTTTTACTGTAATAAATTTTTCAAAATCGACATTCATTTATTTATCACATCCCATAGGTGAAAGTAAAATGCTGGTTTTAGGTGTGAACTTTTAAAATGATTCTTCATGTTGGTAGGCATTATGACTAATTGGCTCATGGGAGGGACCTCTGATAAGGGCTTTGAGGAAAGGATTTGATCAGGGACCTTTGTGGTTTGGGGTTTTCACAAGGGGAGTGATATAATATAGGACACATTTTTATATTAGTTTATAAGGAATTACCCAAAGAATCATATACAAGAAGTGTGGGAAATCTGTCCACATACTAACGACCAAAGAATCTAGCTGAAGGCCTGGATCCTAAGATCCTGCATGAGTCCAGCTGAAAGCCTAGAGCTCATAACAGTGCCTCCCACGAGTCTAACTGGAGGCCGAGAGCCCACGACAAAGTCTCATGCAGGCCTGCTTCGTGGATCTGCCCTGTGAAGGCCCAAAGTCTGTCCCAGGAGGATGAAACATCTGTGCTAGCAGGCTGAGGGATCTGAACTGGAGCCAGGAGGCGATGCTCAAGGTAAGCGCCAGAGCTCCCCCAAAGGTACCACAGCTGTCCTCAGCAATAGTGAGGTCCCGAGCTCCTCCAGGGATGAGGAAAGCTGAGTTCCCATCAGGAAAGCCAATGTGACAAGCTTCTCCAGGAGGCTGAGCAGGGCACTGTCTTTCCCTCGAGAGCCAGGAAGTGATGCTCAAGATGAGGACCAGCGCTCTCCCAAAATGAACCCTAGCCATTCTCAGTGACAATAATGTCTTGAGAAACTCCTCAGACAAGAACATCCAAGCTCATCAGAAAAACCGGCAAGACAAGGTCACCCAGGGGAACAGCCCAGGAGAACCAACGGCTTCTAACAGCTCTAGCAACTCTGAACATTATCCCTAACAGCATTTCAGCAGCTTCTCCTGTTCTGCCTTCATGCTGCTGGCAACAGCCCTCATGTGGGCCTCCTACCTCCAGCACCATGCTAGTCCAGTTCAGCTGGGTGTAATAAGTTGACCACCAGCTAGAAATCCACTACAGGGACTCATGCTGGAGCAGAGTGAGGGCTGAGGGAGCGCCACTGCCTCCCATCTCCAGGTGGGAACTGTGTAACTTGTGTCCTCTCTGTGACTCGGACGGTAATGGCATGAGCTTCAGGAACAGATGCTATTGGTTCAGTTAAACAGTTGAGAGTCCTCAAAAAAAGTTTTCATTACTTTTTTCAAGAGTGAGCTATAACTTTTATTTAAGTAAACACAAACCACAGAAGTCTAAGCAGCATTCATTCTCAAGGCAGGGAACTATTCTTTGGTAGAAGAGCAAGAACTATTCTTTGGTAATGTGCTACTTGGGGAACCCCATGTGGCCCTGCTGGCAATAGCCAGTAACCAAGGGCAGTGCTTTCCTGGCAAATGTGGCCAGGGTCTGAGCGCTGTGATGCTGGTGGAAAGGAACCTGGCAGATGTGGCCCTGGCCTGACTTGGCTGCTGTCCTGGGACTTGTTCGCACTGTCAATGGGGCTCAAATCCCCTAAGGCACACAGTTGCTTTTGGTTAATTGTTATTACTGTGTGTGTTAGAAGAACACTGGGTGAAAAATGCCAGGCCTTTTACTTGGCCCTGAAATGGAAAAAGCTTTCAAATATAAAATGAAGTTTAGTTTGGCATCCTCATAGATCATTAGCCTGAAAATGTACACTCGGTCTTGCCAGTAGGTTTGAGGAAAGGAACTGTAGCTATGCGGTTTGTATGTTGCTCTCAATAAGGCCAGTCTTCTGTTTATGAGTTCCACGGAGCCTGGAGAGGGACGCATCTCCTCCTCAGAGCCCAGAGCTGTGCCCTGTCTCACTGCTACCAGGGAAGCGCTGGTCCTCCTGGAGCTGTCTCATTTACCTGGCACAGGTGGTGGGCTATGCTGGGTATCCCACTCACGCTGCTTCCTTTGCCTTTGCTTGTTCCCCTGACTGCCTCCTGCCACCTTCTCCTCCCGCGACACCAGCAACCCCAGGAAATTAAAAATGGACCCAGCTGTGGTTTGTCCTCCTCCCTGTGATACTTTGCCACAAGTCTGTGATCTCAAAGGATTTTGTTTGATGTGCTGTGTGGCTCCCATGTATGCACTTAACTCAATTTCCAACATAGCCAGCTTTTGTCCATGTGGGGGAAGACTTGCCCATCTCTGGCCATCTGCAGCCGGGTTCCTCAGATTGATGCCCAGGCTTGCTTGGAAAGTCATACCGTCGTGGCCGCAGCCCCTGTGCTTTCCAAGCTGCACCCAGAGCTGTCTGCATCTGTCTTCGGGTCCTGAGCAGAGGTCAGCAACTCAAATGAGGGAAACGAAAACTGGAGGTGAGTCTCAGGTTGATGCTGTGTGAAGGAAGAAGGAGGCCAGCTGAGCTCTTGAGGACAGGAGAGGTGAGGATGATAACTTAGGGACAAGGCAGGTGAGGGGTTACAGGAGTATTCTGATGATACTAAATAGGCTACTGAAAGATGGAGTCTTGGGCCGGCCAGATAGCTCAGTGGATTAAAGAGCCTGGTTAGGAAGATGCAGGGACTGGGGTTTGATCCCCTGCTTGCTGAGCCAGCCCTGCCCCCAGGGTGCGTTGGGACAGTGATTGAGACTAGGCGTGGTGGCGCATGCCTGTAATTCCAATGCTTGGGAGGCTGAAAACAGGAGGATCGCTATGAGTATGACCTGTGTAGTGAGATCTTGTAGACCCCACAATAAATACATTTTTAAAAAAATGGAGTATTGGTCCTTTCTGTTGCCATAGTGCATAACGCATAGAGAAACTGAAAACAACTAGGTGTGCCTTGAGAGTCTAGACCCTAAGCGTGTCTGCTAGTCACTTCTGGATGTGAACTTGTGCCTCAGCTTCTTCTGTGCTTGATGCCATGAAGGCCAAACAAGTCATCCCCACGACTGCTCGCTGGCACCCACTGGAATCTGCTTAGAGTGTGGGCTGGGGCGCAGGTGAAAGGCCATGAAGACCATGTGTGAGCCTGGGCTGCGTGAGCGCCCCAAGAGAACTGGAGGTTGGAGCCTGCAACCTCACAGGCATGTGGGGACGGCCTCGTTCACCCATGATCCAGGATGAATGGAGTACGGGTGAGCAATTATGGAGCAAATATTTTAGGAAGAAGTCTAAATCCCACTCAGCCTGTCCTGAGGAGCCAGGTGTGTTATGTCAACTCTGTCTTTCCAGCCGCAGAAGGTGGCGCTGGCTGCAGATACCATCTGACCACTAAAGAATTTGCCGCTGCACTTGGATGGTGTGGGATTTAAGGACTTAAACTTTTATTAATGCAGGATTTTTTTCTTCTTCCTTCTTTCTCTCTTTTTTCTTTTTGCTTTTCGGTATACGTTATACAGTGGGTTCAGATTGATTAGAGATTATTTGGAGCTATATGTAAGCACACAGACAGACCACTTCCTTATGTTGTATTTATTTTTGATTTGAATAATTCTAAATACAATATTTCATATTCAGTCCCACCGAATTTAAGCCTATTTGTTTTGGTCTATTAGTCCAGCTTGCCAAGATCTTTCTGAGACTGAGGTCTGTCTTTCAATATGTTATATGTTATCCACAGCTTTCTGATATCTTAAAATTTGATTTTCATGTTTGATACGCTTTTATTGACAAAAGCTGTTGAAAAGATAAGGTTTAGGAATATGATCTGTACAATTTCATTGAAAATCTCCTTCTAGTTTAACATACACCATATGTTAATCTAATAATCCAATCCCTTTAGACAAATGGGCCAGCTACCTCTTGATCATCTACGCTGAGGTGCCTGATACTCAGCCTGACCCTCCTTAGTAGCTATGGTGGTGCTGGTAGGACAAGCCTCGTCTCCCATACTGCCTAAGCCACAAACCTTCTTTGGGAAGCTTCTTCATCTGGCTGCCTACCCAGCTGGCGTGGCTTCCATCAGGCTCCCATGCTAACTAACTCTGATCGACAAACAATAATCCTAGGTGAGTGTGGTGGTGCATGACTATAATCGCAGCACTCAGAGGCTGAGGCAGAAAGATTGAGAGTCTGAGGTCAGTCCAGTCTGACCTCAGTCTGTTCTCTAAGTATGCTCTGTCTCACCCTTAGTCAGCGGTACTCGTGCCGTGGTGCGTAGGCAGCATTGCTGACAGCATAACCTGAACACAAGGAGTTCCGGACAGACTGACTACAAAGTGAGAGCCTTCGTTTAATAAAGGTTACAAAACAAGAACAGAAAAACCCCAGCAAACCTCCTTCCTTTGGCCAGATGTAAAGAAGCTGGATGAATCAAATCTCCTCATTTTAAAGCTTAAATTAGAAACAAGCAAAATTTGTAAATTTCAGTAGTTCTGGAAATAAACATCTATCTTTCAGTTGAGTTGGGGCTGAGGCAAGCTCAGGTTGACACTGGGTGAAGGAAGAGGGAGGCCAGGGAGATGCTGAGCTCTTGAGGACAGGAGAGCTAAGGCTGATAACTTGAGGACAGGACAGGTGAGGGGTTACAGGAGCATTCCGATGATGCTAAATAGGCTACTGAAAGATGGAGTCTTGGGCCGGCCAGATAGCTCAGTGGACTAATGCAGCTGCTTAGGCAGACGCAGGGACTGGGGTTTGATCCCCTGCTTGCAGTGCCAGACCTGCCCCCAGGGTGCACTGAGATGGAGACTGAGACTGGGCATAGTGGTGCACGCCTGTGATCCCAAGCTCCCCTGTCTCTTGGAAGAGAAAGGTGAGGTGGAGACATTCAGCATCTTTCTGATCTTGGATCGCTCCAGGAATCTTTTAAATTGAGGGACTCCATCCACAGAGAGTTACTTGTAAGCAAACAAACATTTTACATTTAGTTTTGGGTGTTCATGGGTCTGAGACAGGGGGTTGTAACCCTAGAGAGGAGACAATGAGGCTGACAGTCACAGAGAAGGCAAAGGGAATGTGAAGAAGAAACGGGGATGGAGAGAGACAGCAGCTCCATTCTGCCTCATTTCTTGAAGTGTCCAGGTCAGGTTTCAGATCCTCCCTGGAATGCCAACTTTTCTTGAGATTAATTGAGTCTTTTTTCCTGCAACTAAAGGTGAATGACTTAAACAGGTCGACATGCAACCAGTCATCCAAATCATAAGCTCCAGAGTCACAACTTCAGCTCCAAGAGTCAGTTTCCATGGTGTCATCTTGACCCATCACCTTCTCCTGTGGCGACACTGGAAAGGCCAGCCTGTTCCAGCAGTAGCACTAAGGTGTCTATGCCTCTATCCCTGGTTGATCCCAAACATTAGACTCTAGTCTCCAACCCCCTGCTGAACATCTCCACTTGGATGTCCCACACACCCTGTGAGTGCAGCATGTTTAACTCTGAACTCATTGTTTTCCTACCACAAAAAAAAAAAAAGTGACAGAAAGCAAAAACATACAGGGCATACAGACTTCTGTTCTCAAGCATGCTCTGTCTCACTCTTTGTCAACAGTATGCATGCCATGATGCATAGGCAGCATCGCTGACATCCTTCCGTCCTCTGTTTTCAGTCAACTCTGTCACTACAGCTAGGTGACTCCATCCCTTAAAGAGTTCTTGCATGCACATTTCCTTCTGTCCACTGCCTCCCTTATTCTGCCACCCTCACCCATCACCTAGGTGAGGCCTGTTTTGAAATTAAACCCAGATCTGTTTCCCTGTCTCTAATCTTGATCATTCCAGCCTGCCTTCCAGAGGCAGCGACATGGTCGGTCTAAGTTACAAAGCTAAGCTACTTCTGTTTAAAACTCTTGGGCAATTTCACATAATCTCTGAGGTAAAGACCACGTGTTCCCCCCATCATCAGGACTCTAAACTGCATCTCCCACTCTTTGTCCACCCAGTCTCATCCCCTTCCCCTCTCTTCCTGCTTCTCATTGTTCCAGCAAATTGACCTTACGCTTCTGACCCAGGGCATCCTATTTCCTGCCTCAAGTTACTGCCAGGAATGTAGTTTTAAAATTAAAGGTGTTCATAGCCTCCTTTTTTAGTTAAATTCTCTTTGGGAAGGAGAGTCTGAAAAATACAGATGTCTGTCTACAATTATTCATGCCTCCATAAAGAATTTGGACACGATTGTATATTACGTATCACAAGGCCAAGGAGGAAAAAATGTCTCCAGTGTGTCTCTTCTGATGGCCTCTGCAAGGGTCCCTTCTGGCCTGTGGCATGTACCTACCCCTCTCCTGTTGCAGCTCCCTCTTGTATCTCTACTCAACCACCTCAGTTTTCTTTTGTTGTTTAAACAGGCACTACTACATTTCTCCTCTGGATTTTCTAAGCAGCATTCTTCAATTTAGGAGAAGCAACATGAGCAGAGACATTTTGCCAAGAATTGGTCTTTGGAATTCAAGGTGAATTTGAACTATTGTGAATTTTAGCTAATAGTTGAATTTTTAAAGATCACCTGAATTGTAAGATAGCAGGTTTTTCGTTATGAATGTAATTTCTGCTCAATATAGACATACAAGAAATTATAAAAGAATTCAAAGCAGGTTATAACAACTGCCACACAAACTACCACAGACACAGCAACATTTACAAACCTCCCATTTGGCTAGAATATCTATAAGAAACCAGGACAGATTTCCCCTAGGACCACATGGAAGCCAGAAATTTAGTCTAACTTACAAAAACTTCTGAAGAAAATTGTCTTAGTTACTTTTCTTATTGCTGGGACAAAATACTTAATACTCAAAATTACAGGGTGGAAGGTTTACTTGGCTGGCAGTTTGTAGAGGTTATAGTCCATAAATGCTTGGCTCCAAGGCAGGATGGATGGCAGACAGAAACTGAGGAGGAGAAAGAGCTCACGGTGAGCAAAACATAGCAAAGCAACGAGCAGGACGAATACAGCTCTTGCCATCCCTCATGTCCTACCCAGACTCCTTTGGGTAGCAGCACCCACACCTGTAACCCCAGCGTACTCGATCCTAACATTGCGCCATAATTCAGCTGTAGTTTCACACTCAAGACGCAGCCACTTCTGAAAAACTCCACCTTTGACCACGGAGGTAAAGCTTTGCAGGAACCTCTAAACACAAGCCATAACAAAACTTGAATGTTTTCTTTTAATGAAAGCATACTTCTGCAACA
>NDGM011056090.1:0-12844 GCA_002564305.1 Octomys mimax
GGGGTCGGGGAGGAGCGGCGGAGTGGTGGGGGGCGTCCGAAGGGGGCGGGAGAGGGTCCGGCGGTCCCAGCCGGTGCAGGCTAGCACGAAGCTCTCCGCACACTCCTATAATTTCTGCTATTTAAAATTTTTAAGATATTTCTTATATCGCAGAAGGTGTGGTGCATCTCACTGATTGTTCCATGTGAATTTGGGAAGAAAATATAATCTATTGTTGAAACAGTGTACAAATGTCAAGTATATACTGTTGATTGATAGGACTTTCTTTTTCTTTTCTTTCTTTCTTTCTTTTTGTATTTTAGGGAAGGGTCTACAGGGTGTTCAAGATCTCACTACTAGATTGGACTCACAGTGATCCGCCTGTTTACAGCCTCCCAAGAGCTGGGATTACAGGCACGTGCCACCACACTCGGTCTCAATTGCCATCTCAGCATGCCCTGAGGTTGGGGCAGGCAAGGCAGGCCTGGGGATGGAACTCCTGGACCCTGCACCTGCTCGCAGGTGACTTAATCCACTGAGCTATTTGGCTGGCCCAGGTAATACTTTCCTTAGTTACTTTTCTCTCATTTCAGGGGCAAATTACCTGACACCCAAAGTTAAGAAAGGAAAAGTTTATTTAATGCACATTTTGTAGAGGTTTTAGTCCATACTTGGCTGGCTCCAAGGCAGAGTGCCACATGGCAGAGGGCAGCAGTTCAAGGTGGTGGAAAACAGCAAATAGCAAGGAAAGCAGCAGGAGCAGTGGCAGCAATGGCAAGGGTGAGCCTCTGTCCTTTCCTTACAGTGCATCCAGGCTATCTGCTCAAGGATGTTCACAGTACCCACACAGCACTCACACTCATAATCCCAGCAGTACTCAGACCATAATACCAGCCTTAGGTCATGAGTTAGTCATAAACTCTATAACCATGTCTCAATGATCGCATGAGGCTTTGGGGGAACAATCACATTCAAACCATAACATTGTACCCCTCACCTCCCAAACACTAATACTCATCCCTTTATGCATTTAGTACATCTCTAAGAGTTGCCAAAGTCCTAACAGTTTCAGAATCACTGAAAAGTATAAGCCTCAAGTCTCCTCCAACACCTAAGGCAAACTTTTAGCTGTGTGCCCCTGTACAAATGAAAAGTGAAACACTTCCGACATTCAATGGCACAAGGAAAACATCACCATTTCAAAAGGTACAAACAATATAATCAAAAACATTGGAATCAAACCAAGTCAGAAATCCAGAAGGGCAAACATTAAGTCCCGTAGTTCCAGGTGGAACATCCAAAGTAATCTGTGATGAGTTGTGAGCTCTGAAGGCCGTACACGGCTCTGTCTCTATGACACTTCTGGGAGATGTACCTCCTATGGCTTCTCTCTTAGGCCTACTTTGTTCCCTTCTTGCAGCTTTTCTTAGATGATCCACACATCTCATTTTCCAAACATCTGGTTTCTTCAATGACCTTTATGTTTCTCACTCACAGCTTCACACACTACCCACTCAGTGGCATGCTGCCTGGCCTCCCAAGTTTCTGAAATCTAGGTGGAAGCTTTCATAACCTCAGAACTCTTACATTCTTCATAATTCTAAAAGGCGGTGGCATGTGGATGATGCCAAGTTCTGCTGGCAGCTGGAGTAGTAGCTAGGCTTCCTTCTCTCTTGGCTACAGGAATTGAGTGCCTGGATCTCTGAGCACTCTGATCCTGATTCCGAGGAACAAATTCTTGTGCCACTGCCATTCCAGAAACTGGTTGCTACCATCACTGCCATTCTGGAATATCGTGCTCTGCGGCTTTTTCCTCCTTCACTTTTGCAGTTTTTTTGGCTGCAAAGAGTGACTTTCTGCTTCTTATGATCACCTCAGGCTATCTTTTCTATGTTCGTATTTCTTCTTCACAATGGAAATTCTATCAGCTGTACCTTTGCAGTCCATAGATAGTGTGTGTGTGTGTTTGTGTGTGTGTGTGTGTGTGTTTATTATAAGGTCTACAGGGTCTCACTATACAGAGCAGATTCATAGTGATCCACTTGTTTTCAGCCTTCCCAGCACTGAGATTACAGGTGCGAGTGACCACACCCAGTCTCAGTCATTTTCTCAGTGCACCCCAAGGGTGGAGTCAGCACAGCATGCAGGGGATTGAACCTGGTTGCTGAGCCTGCCTAAAAAAGCATTTTAATCTACTGAGCTATCTGGTTGGCATTTGTAGTCCAGCAATTTTGTGGTACATGGTATGGGCAAACTCATGTTTTAAATTATCTTACCGAGCTCTTTGTTCTTGATTCTCAGCATAAATCTGACTAAAAGCCCTCAACAATAGCCATGCTACTGCTTCAACATTCGTCCACCTTGAAATTTCTTCTGCCAGATTAACCATTTCACTGTGCTTAATCTCAGTCTCAGCTAAAGTTTCTGGACACGAGCAAAATGCCAATGAACATTTTGTCAAACAGTAACATGCAATATTAGAGTACAACTACCAATGCAGTCCTTTTTCATAGAAGAAATCTTCCCAACTTGGTCTTTACCAGCAGGATTTCTATTATCCACCTGGTTTTCTGAGCTCTGACCAGAATCTCCCAAGAACAGGAGCTGTTCCAGTTCTTCACTCATAGGTGACATCTCCAAATACTTCCTTTCACTTCCCATAAGCCACTTTCAAAGGCTTTTAATCCACATGGTCATGTTTAGTCAGAGCATGGACTCCACTTCTTAGCACCAAATTTTGTCTTGGTTATTTTCTGTCATTGCTGGGGCAAAATGCCCAACTCCCCAAATTAAGGAAGGAAAGGCTTATTTAGCTCACAGTTTGTAGAGGTTTCAGTTCATACTTGGCTGGCTCCAAGGCAGAGTGGCAAAGGGCAGAGAGCAACAGTTCATCCTGGTAGAAAACAGCAAAGAGTAGCAGAGCAAAGCCTCCCTCCTTTCCTTATATTGTCTTTAGGCTATCTGCCCCAGGGTAGGAATAGCACTCACACCCTAATTCCAGCAGTACTCAGACCCATAATACAAGCCTTAGATCATGAATTATTCAGAAACTCTAAAACCATGCCCCAATAATCGCATAAGGCTTTGTGAGAACAACTATACACAAACCATAACAGTATTGTTAATAGTACTATGATTTTAGCCATGTTTATCTTAACTATCCCAACGAACTGTATGATTGGAGGGTCACCTATTCTAGATAGGGTAGTGCTAAATTATCCTATTATAAAAGCAGATTCATCTATTTCTCATTACAATATTACCAGTTTTTCATCCTAGTTTGACACTCTGCTGTTTGCACAAATGTTGACAATTTTTATCTTCCCTGTGAACTAAATATTTCAGTTATTTATCATGCATTACTTCTCTAACTTTATTTGCCCTGAGGTCTTCTCTATGTTCATGATTAATGCTGCATGGTAATTCCTTTAATCTTCGTCTGTTGCGTGCACCTTTATATTGAAAATGGTTTTCATGGAGACAGCGTCCAGTAAGACTGGGCTTGCAACCACTTCTGTTTGCACACAGTTTGGTTCATGAATATAAGTGATTGGCAAAGTTTTACTTCCATTTGAAAACTTCTCATTGTGGGACAAACAGAGCCATAACCATTACCCCACATAAACACAGACTCAGCCCCCAAATCATGCAACAATTTAAATTCATGAAGTGAGATAACACTGTAGGGATTTTGTTATTGTTTTTTGATCCATTTGGACAATCTTCCTTTGCATTGGTATACACTGTACTAGCTACATTTATAATGATTGTTGATATTTGTGGAATCATATCTATAAGATCCATGACAATTTTGGATGTGTTGCTCTCAGTTTTGTTATATTTTGTTCTTCCATAGTTGTTCTGCATTTTATGGTTTTGAGCTTTATGTCTTATTCTACTTTTTCTCTTTTCTTTGTATTTCATTTATACTTCCTTTTTATATTTTATTAGGTTGCCATACAATTTGAAAAATGTATTTACAACTAATCCAAGTCCATGATTAAGTAATATAATACCAATAGATAATAATACTTATAATACTATAAGTGTAATAATACTATAAGTACTTATAACATTTCTAATGCTAAAAGCCCCCTATTCCTGTTCCCCTTCCATACCTTGCATTATTATTGTGACCCATTTAACTTATACATAAGCATACTTGATTAGCACATAGGCACATTTACCTGGCTAATGTAATTATATATATATATATATATATATATATATAAATAATATAATATATTATATATATTATATAATGTAATTATATTTATATATAATATATTTTACATTACTGGATATGTGTTTGTGCTCCCAGAAGAAGTTTTTATTTCAATCTGTACCTTCAGTAAAGGTCACTTGCACAGACTTTCATAGATGCTACTAGATCTTACTCCATTTTTTTCAGGGCTCAAATAAAACAAAAGAGAGATGAAGGCAAACTTGTTTGTCTTCTGAGATAAGAATACTCATCTTTTCCTGGATATTCTGAGCTGCTTTGCTCCTTGCTTTTGCTACTACCTGCTTCCCCCCAGCCAATTCTCAGGTCTTTGACAAGGACTGAGAATTTTATCGGAGTTTATCTGATTTTCAGATCATTCATGTTAACAGTGGCTAAATTATATCAGTGGCTTTCTTGGATTTTTTGATTTCAGAAAACATACTATTGAACTTCTTGGCCTCAATAATTTCAGGAGCCTGTTTCCATAAGAATTTCATTCTATATATCCAGTGGTTTCCATGTTTCTAAAGAACTCCAATGTATCATTATATTATGTATACAGAATCATGCACAAGTAAACATGTTGCTATAATTATTTTGAACAGTTTTCTTCAGATCAATTAAGATAAGAAAAATAACTTTGCTTTCATTTATTCTATCTCTTTTGCTTTTCCTTTTTGTTTCTTCATACGTGTAGATCCAAGCTTCTGACATGCCATTTTTTCCACATGTAGAAAAATTGTAGCATTTTTTCATGGCAATGCTACTAGCTAAACTGTACTTGTATTTTTGACAAAATTTATTATTTTTATTTACATCTAAAGAAAAATTCTAAGGGCCAGCCAAATAGCTCAGTGAATTAAAGCCCCTGCTTAGGCAGATGCAGAGGCCAGGAGTTTGATTCCCAGACCTGCCCTTCCAGCCCCACCGTGGGTGCATAGAGACAGTGATGGAAACTGGGCGTGGTGGCGTGCGCCTGTAATCCCAGCACATGGAAGGCTGTAAACTGGAGAATCACTGCGAGTCCGACTGTGCAGTGACACCCTGTAAACCCTGTAGACCTTGTCCTAAATACAAATAAATAAATAATAAAAAATTCTACAAGTTTCAAAATTTCATGTTCATGATAATAGTTTCTCAAAATTTTAAGCATTTGATTCTAGTCTATTCTTGATTGTTTGGTTACTGAGAAGTCGGGTGTAATTCTTATTTTTTTCCTCCTGTATAGTTAACATTCATTTTTCCTGTAGTTTTTTTAAAATATATTTTATCTTTATTTTTTTTTTTAAATTGGAAATAGTTATGCCCAGGAATAGTTTGCTTTTGTTTCATTTTTAGTGTCTACCTTCCTTGGTGCCTTCTGATAGCCCTGGCTCTGTGCTGGCTGATGCCTGCTCTTCCTTGAGCAAAGTCCTCACTCATCAGTGCTTTAAACATGGTGTTCATTTTTTCTTTCTTTTTCTTGGTATTCCTCTTAAATATATAATAACTTTTCTAGTTATTACATTCTTCTTGAATATTCTGTGTGACCATTTTATTTCAGTTTTCTTTTTCTCCTGGCTTTTTATTTTTTCTTTTTTAAGACATCATATTTTCCTTCAGCTTTGTCCAGTCAGATCATGAGCCCATGGTAAGCATTCGTGATTGTTTAGATGGCTCTTATTTTTATGTTTTAGGCTTCCTGAGAACTTTCCTCATTTTGCTTAACATTGTCCATTTGCTTTTTGCTGGGTGCTATATTTACCATCGTACTTGCACCTAACTCTACCTCTAATGCTTGTTCAGCTTTTCAGAGTGTGTTCTTTTGCTTTATATTGTGTCCTTGTAACTTCCCGTTAATAGGCAGACATAATATCCAGGGTAAAATCAGCTGTGGTAAAGAGGCCTTTGGTAACGCACTGCGGTGTGGGGTGGGGAGGAACTCTGAAGTCCTTGGATCAGGCCTCAGTTTTGGTGAGACTGTGACTCCGGCCTATAAACAAGCCACCCCCCGGCCTATAAACAAGCCACCCCACGAGGTGGAAAACCTCAGCTGTAGAGCACTGCAGCTTTAATGCTATCTTCCTCCTCAATGTGGAAGGCTAAAGGGCTCAACTTCAGAACTGTCTCACCTTGGGATGAATTTGGCTCTGAGTAAACAGCAGCGAGTTAGGTTTGGATAAAATATTTTCTCTTGATGACATAGTTTCTTTAACTTGGTTAAAGTTTTCATTTTCTGATAGGCTTACTGATGTTAATACCAGTGATTTCCTTTTTTGAGCAACCTACTATTTTAAAAATTACTTCTCTTATTCCTTCATGCTGAAATGAAGAATTTTTTTTCATTTGTCTTATACTTAACCATCCTAGTAGCACAATCCTTGACTTTTTTTTTTTTTCCTTTTTTAGTACAGAGTCTACAGGATCTCACTATGTAGATTAGACTCATAGTGATCTGCCTGTGTTCAGCCTCCCAAGAGTTGGGATTACAGGTGCGGACTACCACACTCGGTCTCAGTTGCAGTCTCAGTGTGCCCCCAGGGGTGGGGCTGGCACAGCAGACCTGGGGATCAAATCCCAACTGCTACACCTGCTTACATAGGCACTTTAATCTGCTGAGCTATTTGACTGGCCCTGCCTTGACTCATTTTTAATAAACAGATCTTATCTTTATTGACCTTTATAGTAATCAGATGCCAAATCATTTTATTTTGTTTCCAGTATAACTTATTTCAAATGCCTGTCATAAAATAATACATCTTCAAATTTTACAAAATAAAGTTTCAAAGTAGTTTAGGTGCTGCATTATCCAAAAATTACTTAAGTATGTTCCTAATATTTTTGTTATTATGAAATTTATAATTGTTACTAATGTTATATGCGATGACTCACACACATTCGCCAATACTATGAAAATCTTTATTTAATAAAGGTGAGTCAGACAGACCTAGAAATTCTCAAAGCAATAGTTAGAAAGTGACAGCATTAAAAATATAACCTGCTGTCCTTAAATTCAAAATTTCAGCACTTAACTGCTATAAAATATACTTAATTATCATTTTACCACATTTCTTAAGTAAATACAGTATAAGGGTGGTATCATAAAATGGGACTTTAAATTTACATTTATGACAGATAAAACCTAAGTTTCCCTTATTGTTAATAATTTTAAGGCCCATGAAACTGACCCATTTGATTTTCTCAGAATCATAAGTTTTTTTTTTTTTCATTTTCTTCAACTTGACAAAAGGTATAAGAAATTCAATACATTTCTAGTTGTTTCTATTTAACATTGTACCATTTCAAAGCCACCATTTTTATTTTTTTATTTCTTTTTTATTTTTTATTGGAAAAAGTACTTTATGAAGCCTAAAGAACAAAATGCAATTCCAGTTTAGATAAATTTAATTTTCAATTCTAAAATAGATGAAATCATGAAATTTCTTAACAATTGATCTTTAACACATTGCCCTAATTTTCTAAAACTCTAAAGAACCAGGATTTACAGGTGTGTATTTATGAAAAACCTGCTATCAAGATAAAGCTGTGTGCATTTATATAGAATCTAAGACACATGAAGTAAGAAACATCTTGTAGGCCATATCTAAAAGGCAGAGTATGAGATTTGGGTTTATAAATGGTTTTCAAAGGATGGGGTTTGGAGAAGGAGCAAGCATCTTGTTTCAAAACCTGCAGTTGTTCTCAGGACTGAAGTCAAAATTGTAACTGCCACAAAAGAAAACAGAAGCTTCCTACTTTAATTGTCCATCTGCATCACGAAGTCCATTACCCTGAGATAGCAGCCACTGCAGTGATAAGGGAATGGTAGATTCTCCCAGAGGACGACTGAGTGTTGCTACGTTAGGTCCGCTACCCTGGTCATCAGGAGTGCATGTGGCACTTTCCAGCCCAATGCTCCACAGCACCAAGACATTTCAATAAAGGCTCATTATAGACTCAGCATTCCCCACCTCATGGAATAAACTTGCCTCCCACTAAATTTCTTTTTCCTTCCTTTCTTGGGCTTCTGTTCTTTGCCTTCAAGTCTGTGCTTTGCTTCAATTGCTGCATCAATGTCTCTGATTTTCAAATTGAAAGTGACATCCTTCTAAAGGCAGCAGGCTCATACTCGTTCTGATCTTCCAACTTCTTCACTTTCTTCTTGGTTATAGGCAACTTCTTAGTATCTACAAAGGCTATAGTTTCCCCTGTTGCATATTTTACATACATTATACCATTCCACTCCCCTTCAATTGAGCAAAAAGACTTAAAATTTGGAAGAAAGATCTCAGCAGTAATTCTATTTTTCTTGCCCCCATAGAAAGGTTTAGTGTGGAAGATGATGTTTCACTGTAGCCCATTTGGGAACAGTTAATACTGAACTCTCCTCCTAATTCCACCCAGGGCACCATGAGGGGAGGCCTTCTGTAACCATTAGGGAATGTGAGGACATAATGTTTGTCGTAGTCTAGACACAAGATACAACCCTGCCCTATGTTGTGAACCCCAATTGACATCCCAAGGAACTTTGATTTGGTATAGATATGAGCATTGAATTGTATCTTCTTGTTAAAACACTCAGCATAAAAGGCTGAAATTGGAGAATGATGGGAACCCTGCCCACCCATGAATGACACACTCTTTTTAGAAACCCAAGAACTGGTCCTTCTGAAACTAATTCTGTGTTCTCTTCAGTGTCATTTGGTAATGTCCAGTGACACCAAAAGATCTCACCCAAAATGGGGTTGTACAGCTCTTTGGCAACTGATCCTTTCCTTCCTCCATGAAAGGCCCAAAGGTACCATTTCATTTCTTGAACCATTTGTTTCCTGGGGTCCTTCTGGTCACTGATGCTCACAAACAGGTCTGGATGTGCAAAAAGTCTTCATACGTTTTAAAAGACATCTTCTTTCAAGAATAAATGTTGGAAGAGCTACCTCAGTAAGGTCCATCCCGAGCCTAACCTGTGACAAGAGGTGCATGTTGAAACTCTTGTGCTCTTCCACAGGCCCTGCTTCCCCATCAATCGTTATCGTCATGTGAATCAAAAAGGTCAGCATCATTTGTCCCATTGGATATGGAGGAGTTTAGTGACTCTGTAGTGTCCAGGCATGTCAGGCTATTTTCTGAACTGCTTTTGTCAAGACTGAGGCAAAGCCAGAGGACTCTATCAGGTGCTTTGTGGATGAGCTGCTTTGATGGAATTCATCAGCATCATAGAACTCACCACTGCTGGAGTAGGAGAACTCGGGGACTGTATTTGGAGATAAATTGACATGGCTTGGAGAAGTCAGACTGCTACTAGATGGTAAATGTTCACTGCCTGTACTATTTGATGTTGGATTCTGATGCTATCCCAAGGTAGATAACACAGGCCCAAGATGCAGGAAAGATGGACACAGCTCTGATTTGCACAACTGATCAGGTTCTGGAGGTAAGACAGTTTGGGAAGGCATTGTGCTGATCACAGGTTCCAAGGGGCTAGGTTGATATATTGCGTCTACAGGGTTAACAGTTCTTATAAATCTGTCTGCATGCACATCTGTGTTACTCTGGTCTTTAGCAATCCACAGCAATGCAACACAGTGTTTAATTGATTCTGCCACACTATTTGTTGTCTCTTTGTGAGTTTTGATTTTCTTTCTCTGTTCATCATCTCTACAGTTTTGAAGCTTGTTGTCAAAAAGCTTTAGTTGTTCTATCAAGATCTGTAGGTAAGCATCAGCCTCTGTCAGCTTTTAGTCAAAGTCCTGCACACCAGAAACAAATTCTGAATCTAAACCTCGAAGCTACAGAGTGTGGCAAAGAATCATTTCTTCTAAGGCATGGATCCTTGGAAGGATTCATGGATCTTTCCCCTGTTGATCAACATCACGAGCCTGGAAATAGGTTTTCTGATCAACATTTGTTATGAAGGCTATGTCATCTTCATCGTCTATGCCAATCAGAGCTCCTCTGAGTCTAATGCATCCTCTGCAGGAGCCTCTCGTCATTTTGTCCGTGGAAGCTAGTAAGACAGCAGTCCTGCATCACAGTCCAGCACAATTCGACAGTACTGCCAACAATTCATCACGTTATTCCATTTGCTTAGCGCTCTGCCATGATGGATGCCATCTCAGGAGCTGCCACTGACAACAAAGCCACCATTTTCAATGTGCTGCTCTAAAGTATGTTCGCATATAATAGTTTGGTTTTTTTATTTATTTTTATCATTTTTTCTTTTTTTAACTTTTTTGTGAGTGTGTCCAGAATCTCACTGTGCCGCGTGAACTCATAGTGATCCTCCTGTTTTCAGCCTCCCCCGAGCTGGGATTACCGGTTCTACTACCAGGGCTGGATTCGGTCACTGGCTCAGCATGCCCCGGGGGTGGGGCTGGCACAGTATGTGGTACCAGGGATCAAGCCCCGGCCCGAGCTATCTTGCTGGTCCTCAATAGTTTCTTTTCAGTTAATATTTAATTACATTAAGAAACTTCTAGAATCCCACTTACTTGTAAATGAATTAGAAAAACACATATATCCAGAAAATACAGAATGACATAATAGATTCAAAGTGAGATTCATATTATATGCTCTTATAAGCAAAATACAGTTATTTTGTTAGGAAAGAGGAAAGAAAAATAATTTTCTTACATGTGGTTATTGTGTATATGTATTTATGTAAATTCTAATCAGTCTTTCAATTTGTAGAGAGTTCTGGGTATATTTTTGTGTGTATACATACCTAAGTATATTTAAACATACACTGAAATACTGAGAAATTATCATGAAAGTGAGAAAATGGTAAATAACTAACAATTTCAAATAATTCTCAGAATTTTTAACAAAATACATATTTTAATTGTCAAAGTGACAGAATTTGGAGAAACAAAATAAAGCTATGGAGAAATATTAACTGGATACGATTGCAAATGCGTTCCTTTTTATCATCCCATTCGACTTTGGGGGAGAAAAGGGTAGACAGAAAGTAGGCATACCACTCGGGAGCCCTGGCCTCATGGAGTTCTCAAAGGCACCGATCGATTCAGAGGAAAGACTGAGCAAAGTCTGGGGCTTAGCATGAGATTCTCAGTAATTTAAATGCCCTGTAACTTACTCTCCTCTAGTACTGCAAGGCTGGAATTTATATTTATGTAAAATGTAAATTTCCTCCTCTGTTTTTAGCTAGGAGAAATGTGCTCAGAATATTACCAGAGCATCATTAGCTCTCTCAGCAGTTATCAAATTTTGAGATAAGGAAATTTATTTTCTAGCCTTTTTTCTTAGTAATTTTAATTCCTTCCATTTCCCTTTTGTTTTTAACACTTGCATGGGCTATTGAATTTAAAAATGGTAATAGTGAGTCACAGAAATAACATATTAGGATTAAGTCAATATCTGTGTCTGTTGTCTTCCAACTGGTTATTCATATTACCAGACTTATGCATGTAAAATTGTAAGAACAAAGAAAAAAAGAAGGAAATGTGTAAGAAATTATGAAGAGGAAAAAGTACAAATAATTAAAAAATGACGCAGAACAGATTAAAGCATTAACTGTTTCCTTTCATGCTATGTATTACAAAAAGTACTGTGAAATTCATAATACTTTAAGTGAAATTCTGTATCACTTATAATTTTTTCTATTTTAATTCTACTTTGTACTCTCTTTAAAAAAATACAAAAACAACTCTGTACATATATATGTATGCTCAGAATACTGAAAAGCAAAGATACGGCTTCACAGTGCAGTTGAGCTGTGTAAGCAACCTGAGATTAATCATATGATTTCTGCCTACTTTTCCAAATATATTATAAAATTTCAGTCAGCTCATAATAAAAAAGTCTCCCTTTGTCAGTAGACTATGAAGCTTTTCCTAGCACACAGAAATGTTTCCCCAAGTTTTTGCTGATAGTGTCTCCTACATCATCACATCTTAATCTAATTATCACTGGATGAAGGTCCAACACAACCATATATAGTTTTTTCTTCCTATCCTCAACATTAGTGCCTTTTGCTTTCTTTAAGGTAATTTCAGTATACCTTGGCATATTATTATCTATTTGTTTTGGTATCCATTTATTATAATGCAAACATAACGATGGCAAAAAATTTATATCTTGCATATAAATATTATCAGATGAAGGCCTCAGAGAAAAAAATCAATTTAGAATACCACTAAAAATTCAGTTCACCCCATACACATTTTAATACATTAAAAGGGTATTCAGGGTCACGTTATGCCTATGTAGGTCACATGAACATGGTCTTTGGAGTCCTACTACAGACAGCAGTATGTTATTGAAGTGATGTGGCTGCAAATAAGATAATAGAAGTTTAACAACAATATTACAGTACTTAACAATGTTAATTATTTAGTTAGGAAACCTTTGGTATTTACATATTCAACTATTTTAAAAAGAAAAGTAACAATAATAATAAAACAGACTTATAAAACAGGAGCGTTCCAATAATTAATATATTAGATATTGTTGTCTGTGTAGTAGTTCTTCAGAGTGCAAAAGAGGCATGATACCTTATCTAAGCCACGTTAGCACCAACCTTTCTAATGAACTAAGAGAAGCTGGCTATATCTTGTGTACAATGCATATAATACTTAAATATGTAAACATATTTTGCATGTTATATGTAGCATAGCGCATATACTTTCACTATATAAAATG
>NDGM011056092.1:7618-22890 GCA_002564305.1 Octomys mimax
TTTTGGTACTGGAGATTGAATTCAGGACCTGATCTTCCCAGGCAGGCACTTATGTCACTGAGCTATTTCCCAGGCCCAACCCCCCCACCCCCTTTCTTCTCCATTTTTTGGTAAGCATTGAATTCATGCATAACTTTAAATGATTTTTCAAACTTCCAACATATTATTATGAAAAAAAACTTTTTTAAAAATGGGAAGTCAGTGAACTTTTTTTTTAAGAAGTCCCAATGTGTTAGAAATGTGCTGATAAAATACAACTTTTAGTACTGTTTTAGGATTTAGTAATGAAGATTGCTTTTGTACGTCATCAGATGTTGTGTGCCATCAAATCAATGTTGTTTTGCTGCTTAATATCTCAGACTCACAATTTCTTTACTTTATATCAGTTTCTCTTGAAAGGAACAAGAATTCTCTTACTTCTGGCATCAATAGGTTTAGAAAAAAAAGCCTCAGTTTTACCAAGCCATGTGAGAATACAGAAAGCATCTCGTAGAGCACTAAAAATGACCAGAGACACCTCCATAGATAGATCTTTGGAAATAATCAGCACTTCTTGGCTTGGACATGGAAGCCTAAACTAATTTGAAATTGACAATCATTTGTTCTGAGTTTTATAATGCTTCTTTATCTGAGTGAATTCCAAGGGTAGAAAAAATAAACAAAGCCCCCAATCTGCCCTCCCCTTCTATTCCTCAGAATTGTAGAAATCCCCAAAGATTAAGAGTAGAAGCGCACTATTCTCTGTACCCAGTGGGCGTTTCCGCTGTGTCTATGTCATATGTCAGTGACTGTGAGCAGCCGCAGGAATCCAGCCAATGCTGCCCTCCGGCAGACCCAAGCTACACTGAGCAAGCCCAGCCAGGATAACCAGGAAGTGCTGTGCCAAAATCAGATGCTCTGACTTCTAGGGGCAGAGGTGCCAGGACTTTCTAACTGCTTTCCCTTTGCCCTCTGAAAAATGGGAATAACCCCTATTTATACAGAAGTCATTGAATGCTGGGCTTATATGTAATGAGTTACCATTTATAAAGGACTCAGGATGAAAGTGGAAATGTGGGTTTAAGGTATTTGCTGTTATTATGCAATCTTTTCTGAGCCAAAACTGAAACAAAAGCAACTTCTATGAAAATAACATATGGTTGTTAAAATAACATTACGAGAGACAGAAGGAATAAATTCTACAAGACAAATAGATACCAGTTGGATGACTGAGGATTCTTACTGAGATTATAGGCATTTAACACTACATATAATGCTTTCTAAATTTTCAAGTAAAGATCTTTTGGGAAAGAAAAATAGGCAATCTGTCAATACGTGTATTAAGGAGTGAAGGCTCACATTTCTAGGCCTTACTTACTAACTGACATATTTACTGAGATAGTTTCTAGCACGAGATTGTATACAGAAAAGGCTTCTTTGGCAGATTTTTACAAGGGGGGTTAGAATATGTAAAAGAAGGTTCACCTGTGAACTTGAGAGGTACCCAAGACTTAACTGGGCTTTGGCAGACTCATTTACAGTTTTTGAGTATTCATATTTGAATTGACAGTAGCTATGCATTTACCATCTATTTGTAAATTGTCTTATATGCAGCTTGTCAAGGCAGAGTTCCTACCCATGGATAGCTATTAATACTGGTCCAATTGTCATAGAGCTGTCCCTATGCCTTATATTTCCTAACACATAGAGGGATTAACATTCGGATAGTAGTGCTGACATTTCTGTCCTCTGGGGAGGAGAGTGTTATTTAATTGTACTAAGCTCCTTTATCTTCCTCTTCTCCTAGGATTTAGGTGTATACAGAAAGCAGACATTCTCCTTTGCTGTTTTAGAGGACTAGGTTATCCAGTATTGCAAATAGGATAGGTAATAACAAATATGAGACACAGTATTAGGAAGCACATCTTCCAAAATTAGCTTTAAACATGAGCAGAAAATGGTAATTTATTTCTAGTCTATTTTTTAATCTGATTTTTTCAATGACTCAGTTTGGCCAGAAAAAATAGCCCTTGAACTGAGACTCCAGCAAGCCCCAATAATACAATGGACGAGTGCTTGCCTTTTCTAGGCTAAAGGAAAGACAGTAAAATATAAATTGAAGCATGTAAGCAATCCCTCCCTATAGTTAATAATACTATAAATTCAGGAACATAAGCATAAACCTATTTTCAAAATCCCGTGTGAATCATTTGCTCAAAGAGTTCAAGAGTTAAATCTTTTCAATTCTTTCTGTGTTTGTACACCACATATAGAGGAATCATTCATGCCACTGATAGAAATTCGGGATTTTCTTGTTAAATTAGAGAAAATATTCACCTTTTAAAAGTGAAGAAGCGTGGTATACTCAATTTCATTTTACTCTTGTTGACAAGATTTAGGGGTTAGTTTAATGTTGTCATGGCCACAACATTCAAAAGAGTCACCATTTGTCATGAGGCTGTTTCTGTCAAGATGAGTTGGAGGAGCAAAAATGCAGTGAGGCACTCACTCAGCTTTGTAGCCAATCTCACTGGACTACACACCACATGTACACCTTTCAGTCAGGTGACGAGGCAGTAGCAGCTAGACCCGCAACTCCAGTGTCTCAGGGAACACTATGTTTATTTCTATTTTGAGTAAAGTCTAGGGGAAGGGTTCCAGCTCAGCTTTATGTAGTCATTCAGTGGGACAGGATGACCATCTGTACTGGTCTTTCAAGATGGCTGTCCCCCTCCACCTCAGGAAGCCAGAGAAGGATGCAAGAGCACCCTACAGCAAGAGCTCTGAACTCTAGCCACCCTGAACTGCAAGGGAAATTGGGAAATGTAGTCTAGCATGGACTCAGGAAGACAAAAAGGCATTCTGATGAATACTTTGCAATGTTTGCTATATGCAAAATTTCTGCCTCCACAAATATAAGACTATGTACATGGTGATCACAGGACGTTGGGGTATACATAAATATTGAAACCTGTGAACAATGAGGATTTATTGGACCCAAGAAACTATTATTTATGATTCAGTTACAGGAGGAAAGAGGAAGAGGAGAGAAGTGGTTTGTTTGCTTTCAATTATCTCATAAATTGGCTTATATCAAATTTCTCAAACAATGGTAATGGGGTGTTAAGGCTTCCGCTGTAAGTAACTTTTCTTTTTAGGTAGTGTATGTCAAGAAGCTTTTCTCTCTTCATTTCTTCAATCAATTGAGGGAAAAAATAAGCAAAAGGAAGTTCAACTTCCTTTCTCAAGAGCCTAACTGTTGGCCCAGGCTGGGTTCCAAGAGTTGAAAGAAGGAGTGGTAATGAGTGAGGTTGTCCTTTTGCTGATGGAGAAGAAAAGAAGAATTCCAACTCTGTTTCCCAGGCACAGGAAGGACCAGGGAACAAGGAAATCTCCAATTTTCAAGTCCACTGAACTGAATGCAAGAATAGAGTCTAAAATAAAGAGTTCTCCACTGAGAAATGGCAGGATGGATCAAGCAAGTCCTGCAGGCAGCCTGGGTCTGGAAAGATGCCCAGAGGCGACAACACTCTAGGAGGGAGGTTTGCTTGGGACCTTAAGAAGCTGAAATTTTTATATTTCAATCCACTGGTTGCTGGAGGATTGTCCACTCCCTCCATTTGGCAAAAAGTAGTCTGCAGCTAACTCCCCCATTTTTGCGCCTGCTGATCGATCTGTGACTATTGGTGAAGGAAAGATAAAACAAAACTAAGCTTCACAAACCAATTTAGCAGAGTCATCTGCATGACTTAATGTTAAGAGAAAAATTAGTTTTCATTTAGAAAAAGTATTATGGGACAAAATAGGAACAAAGTATATTGAATTTAGAATTAGTACAAGTTGAATTTAATGCTTGTTCCTGCTAAGCAGTCTGCACTACTGGATGAGTGACCTACATTTTCTAAGTCTTAGTTTTCTTGTCTATAAAATAGGAGATGAAAGTAATAAATCCCTGTTCCTTAAAAATATCAACTGGTCAATTAAACCTTTCGTCTTTAATGGAATTCTTTAGATTCTATTCAGTACACAGTGATAATCAAGTCCTGAGAACTGATATACCTAAGTAAAAGGTCAGTTTAAGAACATTTCCTTTCTTCAGAAAATCTTACATGTGAGTGATCCCATTAAGATGAAATATATTTCCAAGACTTTAAAGAAGTAAAGGCCATTAAAATTGACACAGGTCATGTGATGTGGCAATAAAGAACTCTAGGGATATCTTTATATTTTGTATTTTGTTTTAGATTAGGAGATAGATGCTAAGAATTTATGGTCCTCTGGAATTTATTGATTATTTCCCAAGCCAGCCAACTTTCCTAGCATTACTCTCTCCAGAAAAGTAAAAATTTCATTTTTAGAGGACCGGGGAGATAGCTCAGTAGAATAAGCGTTTGCCTGGCAAGTGCAAGGGCCTAGTTCAATCCCCAGTTCTGAAGAAAAACAAAAAATTCATTTTCAAAGACTCTCAGGCCTTTCTGTGGAATCACTGGGCAAGCCAGTTCATCTTCAGGCAAACTGTGAGAAAAGTACTTATTGACAATCATGAGAACAAAAGAAGATTTTTCTAAAGGTGATGAGGCAGAAAAGGAAAGCAAATGCCCTTGAGGAACAGGGAGAAACGTCAAGCGATCTGGTCTATCTTCTTGGCACCCTGTGGTCTGACCATGACGGGAATGTGCCAGTTCATTGCTTTGTGAAAAGCCCAAGAGGAAAGGAAGGATCTGGCTGATTGCACTCTGAAGATAACTTGGAAAATATACTTGACAGTCTTAGGGAATAAGAGTTGCGACATAAATTGGAAAACATAAAATTTATGGGTATCGTAACAGTAAAGAGCCTTCCCAAATATTCTGGGGAAATAAGGGGAACCTTCTAATAACTCAATAATAATTACACTAATATTTATTAAGTTTGCAATATGTGACCATATTAAAATGAGTACTTTACAAAGTTATTACTTGATGTACCCCTAAGAGGAAGGGCTCTAACTAACACCATCTCCATTAGACTGTGAGATTGAGACTTACTCAAGTCCTTAGTCTTAAGAAACTATATAGAAAGCCAAGAACAGAGTCAAAATCATCTCCACACAACCTAGCCAGGAAGTCAGCTTATAAATGTACTTTTCCTTGATACTTAAATTCCAAGAAAATTTTGCTTGTACCTTGGATGCACTGATAGTGAATTTGATGCCTGGAAGGACATGTTTCTCTGAGGTCACACTGTAGTGCTTGTGAAGGGATTTCCCTCATGTTTCATCTCTCTCAGAACCAGTACACTCACAGAGTGACTAACTTTTAGTAATTGTGATGGGCAACCCTTTGTTGAGTCATTTGATTTTGAAATAACTCTGATTCATCAGGTCTTTGTTTAACGTTAATTATATTGAGCATCTGACATCCTTATCCTTTGTCCATATCACTGATAACTAGGGAGAAAATAAGACACATCAAACCCAGGTATAGTTAAAATGATCACTTAAAGTGAATTAAAGTAAAAGTTGGGTAATACCTCATAGAGCTTATATCTGGTAATCTGAACAACTAATTTGAAGACAACCATATGCAATAGAACAACCATTGTTGAATTCCTATCATTTTGTTTAAGAAAATTCTGTATCATTTCTAATGTTATTTTACTATTTTTTATTCTCTTTAAAAATTATAATTCAAAAAATCTTATATTTGATAAGGTAAAAGAACAGTAATGTTCAGGGCCGGCCAGATAGCTCAGCAGATTAAAGCGCCTGCTTAGGCAGATGCAGGGACCAGGGTTTGATCCCCAGCATGCTGTGCTGACCAGCCCTGGGGCATGCTAAGACTGAACGCGGTGGCATGTGCCTATAATCCCAGTGCTTGGGAGGCTGAAAACAAGAGGATCACTATAAGTCTAATCTGTGCAGTGAGACCCTGTAGACCCTGTACTAAATACATTTTTTAAAAAAGTAATGTTCAATGTAGATTTTGTCCACAGGCTGTATGTTATAACGTTTTTGCTTTTATACAAAAAATAATATAAATCTGATCATCTAAGAAGTCAAATTATCAAGATGGCAACATTTACTTAAATTAACTTCCTTTTTCAATTATAAAATTGGAAATTACTTACACTGAAGAGCTAGGTCTCATAAAATTGTAAAGAATTTCTGCATACTGAAATGTATCCTAGTTTTTAATTGACAATAAAAGGGTTCAATTGACATTTGAACCCTGATGTAGATATTCAGAGAACATTCAAAAAAAAAGATGTGGACACTGAATCACATGGACCAACTTTGAGAGGAGCCTTTTTTTTCCCTTGATAAAAGCAAATGGCCTGTGGTAAATGCGTGAGGTCATTGCCAGTATCCTTTTACCTTGTCCTCATCACATTTAAATTCTCTGGGGTTCTGCCCACCTCCATCACTGATTTGGGAAGACTGTCCAATTAGAGATCAGAGTGGAAGGGGTGAGCTGGTACTCCTTCCCCTTCCCTTTTGCTCTCATTTGCCCAAACCAGATAGAACTTCCAGGAATCTGGCCCAAGAACAAAGCAGGGTGGAGTTCTCAGTGGATCACAGCTTCCCACGGAGACTGTCCCTGGTTTTTCATCCAGAACCTGCTTCTGATTCCTGGAGATCTGATTTCTTCTTTCCATTTCTTAAATACTGTATTCTATTCACGGAGGCCAACCATAAGTCTGTAGTCTATGAAGCTGCCTTAGCATAGAAGTATAACTGGTAACAAACTTCAAAAGCAGTGTGGTAGAGCACAGTAATATTATCAGATATACAGTGGGAGATGCTGTTTGGAAGAGGCTGGCAAGCATTTGCACTAAGCTCCGGAGGCATAGATGAACTAGCAATTATTACGCACTTAGTAAATATTAGGCATGTCCTTCCTGAGCATTTGCTAGGTTCCTCATTTAATTAGTTTAATTAACCCTATTTACCAAAATTTCAGAAGATTAAGTAAATCCCTCAAGATCATTCAGCAAATAGAGGATAGATCCCCAAAGTGAACACAATCAACTCAGTTCCACCTTAGAGCTCTTGAGTGTCGCTTTCATGCAGATAGGCCAGAATTTCCTGTCGCCCCTGAAGCAGCTAGCACAGGCTTGGCCTGTTTCAGATGTCTGCTAGTTTGTATCTGAATTTACTTTAACTAAATCAAGAAGAAGGGCTGCATTTCATGGCTAGTAACCCTGACATTCCAGTTAACTTCCAATTTAATGTTTTCATTAAACTCATTACTCCAAAACAGCTAAAAGCATAAATGAAGGTATAGTCATACTTAACTATGCGTTCTTTAACATAAAACAAGCAGCAACAATATAAACATATCTATGAAAAAGGAGATACGTGGGTTGGGGAGATAACTCTGAGGCATAAGCACCTACCTGGCAAATGCAAGGTCCTGAGTTCAACCCCAGCCCCACATGCTGTGCTTGCCCCAGAACCAGGAATGGTGGCACATGCCTGTAATCCCAGCACTGGGGAGGTTGAGACAGGGAGATCACTTTGATCTCAAGACCAGCCTGGACTACAAAAGTGAGCACAAGGCCAGTCCGAACTGCATAGCAAGACCCTGCCTCAAAGAAAGAAAAGAGAAGAGAAGATACAAACATACAGCTCTGTGTGTAATGGAGATGTTATCCTTTATTAGAAATTTATATTAGTCATCCTTAGCTGCCAGTTCTTTTTATATCACAGTACCTATATATTTCACATTTTGTTATGATGATCTGAGTAGTTTAGTGCAGCCATATATTAAATTTTGGCCTCATTTTTTACTGCTTTATATATAATTTTCACTATGTATATTCTAATATCCTCTCTCTGCAGATAGTATTGACAGATGACAGGTTCCTGATTAGTCTCATTTACAGCCAAACAGACTGTCCTTCCTAGACGTGCCGCTCTCACGTGTTCTGTTCTTTTCTTTCTGGGGGTGGGGTGTCCAGACCCCTGGATCTTTCTTTCATCTTCTCACCCAGATTCCTTGGAGTTTCTGCCACTGGGCTGCCTCACTCCCTGAGAAAATCTGGTAAACAAGGTTCTGAATAAATTGCCTAAATTCTTTCACTTCTTTCTATCCTCTTTTACTTGAGCTTATTATAATCAATATTGTCAGGTTTTAAATAATTACAGTCAATACTTCCTATGGTTAAATTTCAAAATGCCTTTCCTTTAGTACTAGCAAAATGGCTATTCGAATCATCTCTGACAAACTTACAATGCTTATTTCAAATGTGTATTTTACAGGAGCATTGATTTCCTCCTAATTTTTGCTCTTTGATTTTGCAAATTATTGACATCGAAGTCACAGGACAGTGGTGACATAATAGGTACTGTACAAAACAATTTCCAGAATACACCATCTTTTCTTCAAGCTAGCCCTTATTTCTTTAGAATTTCTTCAGTCCTGATTTCTGGTAGTGTTTCTTGAATGGCAACCCACTTCAAGAAACATTAACCAAACAAGGGACATTCCCTACTCAAAGTACGGTCCTCAAACCACCAGCATCTGCATCACTTGAACATGCAGAAGTCAGGCTCCCTTGGCCTCCTAAATAATTATCTGCATTTTAGGTCAATCACCAGATGATTGGCAAAGATTCCATCCAGGAAATACATTCCAAATAATTTGTGGTATGGCTTTAACATTGGAATATTAAGGTAAAAGCATCAGTCCAGTTTAGGCCCAGGGGATAAGAGTATGCAAATGGATGAGGTAGTGCTTATGGAGTTTAGGTAGTGCTTAGGTAGTTTAGATGGAATCCCTGAACCGTATGACTAAAGACTCCTCCTCTGCGTCTTCCCCCAGTTTATATAGTCAGTTTATGTTGAATTTGCCAGAATCATTCTTTCTAATTTAGTCAGGCCAGACTTTTCACTCACCTGAAAATGTTATATATCATTATTTTTATAGAATTGGGATTGTTGATATGGACAACCAGGGGATGTAGTCATCATACGTGTAAGAAGCACCTTAGAATGAGGAGTTGGTCCTATGGTTCTGGAAGCTGACAAGCCTCAAGATACATAGGGTCTGTGACCGTGCTGGAGACCTAGGAGAGCCAAACATTTCCTTCTGCTTCAAATCTCAAGGCTTGTAAACCAGGAGACTTAATGTTGTAGGTTTGGTCTAAAGAATGGCAGGCTTAAAGTCCAGGAAGAGCTAGAGTTTTCATTTGAGTCGAAAGGCAGGAACGAAGCTCCTGGCCGTGAGCAAAGTCCATCAGGCACGAAGACAAAAATGTTCTGCAGACACACCCAGAATGTCTGACCACATGTGGGTGTCCCAGGCCCAGCCATGTTGCTCTGTGAAATACATAGTCACACTTCCCATGATGCCAGGCTTCGAGCCCTCCTGCTTCCATCACTCGTCTTCTAAGGGCTATTTCTTCAAAAAGGTTTCCCTTCCTGGATTTCCTCCTAGTCTCAACTGCCTGTAGCATTCAGAGAATCAAATCATGTTGTGGTGGGGGTGACTTACTCTACTCTCATTATTGGCTAGTTAGACTTGTCTTCACTGAGTGAGCACCATCTTCTCTGGTAGCACCCATACAAAGGGAGACTTTGTCATATATTTACTGTATACCTTGCAGTACTCAATGCTTCTCAAATCCAAGGTAACTGATAATTTTATTTTCCCAATTAAATTCATAAAATTGTAGTATTTTTGCTAATTAAAAGTCCCAGAATAACTTTCTTGAAGAAGCACTTGACAGTGAAACTTCAGCATTTTCATTATATATGCACTACTTGGAATCACCTTGATACCAAGGTAATATTTTATTGCATCTGTGAAGTGACACCAACCAAAAATTTTAATCTGAATTAACTGTTTTAACCTGAATTCCCCCACAGATATAGATTTTGAAGGAAGGCCTCAGGTCTGTTCATGTATGTATCCAAGATGACCTTTCATATATGTATCCAAGATGATCTTGAGTAGGAAGCTGTCATGTGTTCTAGAAATCCTGCACTTGCAAGGTTAGAGAAGGATTTAAGCAAAGGACACAAAAAGGAACATGGTTCTCCTAATAAGAGTACTTCGTGTTGTCAGCAAAGAGTCCAGGCAGAAAACGACTCTTTCTAAGCAAGCAGGTTCAAAATGTCCATTGATTCACATTAGCAAATCACATCATGGTAGAAAAGCTAGAAGTAACTTGATCCAGCAATTGCAACAGGCTGGATCATGCAGTTATCAGCTTTCTTGAGCAGTATTCTTGGAAGAGGTGATAGGCGTATAGGAAGAGTCAGGAGGTGAGAACAAATACATCTCTGTTTAGCAGTCCATACTGCTGTCCGAGGCAGAAGAAGGCTGCCATTGACCTAGACCAGGCTTGCTGCCAGTCTGGGACTTCATGGATGTCCTCATAGCAGTTCCTAGGGCCAAAAGGACTATACTCCCTGTGGGGATGATGTTGGGTCATCAGCTTTCTTCTTATTGATAAATATACTCCTATGCTTCTTTCCCTGGGACTTTCCCCTTTCAAAAACCTCACTTTCCAGGCTTGAAGGCCAGTAAGAGGAACACTTTAGCTAGGCTTGTTTTCACTGAGTGAGCACCATCTTCTCTGGTAGCACCCATACAAAGGGAGACTTCATCATATATTTACTGTATACCTTGCAGTACTCAATGCAATGTCTTTAATTTTGGGTTTGGGAAGCCAAAATTTGCAGAGTTTACAGCAAGAATACAATGGGAGATGAATATACCACATATCGACATGCTTAAAAGCTTCAGTTCAACTAGCAAACTCTTAAATGAAGTTTGTTCCATCCTGTTTTTGACTAGAAAGCAAGTTCAAGTTTAGGATGCGTACAGACTTCAGAAGTGCACACTGAAAGACAGTAGGTAAGGAACACCCAGCCTCTGCTTCTCGGGCTTACCTCTCACGCTACTGGCTCTATAATTCCCTGCACAACAAGCATAAACACTACGAAGATTTCCTGGTAGCCTTTAGATGAAATTTTATACACAACCTTCCAGTACTCTCAGAATTCCACAAGACATAAGTCAGATTTCCTTAATCAAAAATCTTGTGAAATAGCATCGTCTACTATTTGGAGAATGGAGAGCAAACAGGCCAGGAAAAATGCAGTAGGCTCAGGCCCTTTGGATTAGGGAATTCCAGAATCTCTGGAAGGCAGTCTTAGAAGCAAGTAAGAAGACTTATTAGAGAGGGAAGAGTGAAATTTCTCATGCAGAGCTTAAAGTAGGGGTTTCTCTTCTCTAGTTTTAAGCAGAATGAGCTTGGGAGAGGCTGACAGGACTCTTGGAATTTAGTTCAAAAGAAAAGTAACACAATCTTACAAGAATATGCAGAGGCTACAGCTCCATGACAAACTTACGCACATAATATTCACCTCAGCATTAAGGGCCACATACAATTCCATACAAACAGTCATCTGGTATTCTCAGCTGATATCAGAAAGAACTCACGTCCTTCACACAGAGAATGTGGCAAAGGCTTCATAATACTTGGTGTCAGTGTATAAATAAGAAATCAGACATTGCTTTTATTTTTACAAAAATCCCTACAGCAACTTGGAGGCTCCCAGCCCAGCCAGGACAGGACATAAAGAGTTACCAGAATCCAGCAAAGGAAGTATCCAAAGTACCTGGGGTCAGAGACTAGATTAAGCAGGGGAAATGTTTAGATATCAAGATTTTATTTCAGTATATAAAATTTTCCAAAAAAAGGTTGGTTTTGTTTTTCAACAGTTATGAACCAAAATATTAATATTAAAAAATTAATAGTGCCATTTCCCAGATTTTACCCCAATGTGGTTTTAAATGCATGGTTTACTTCCCAGAAAGGTCATAAAAACTAGTTTTGTGTTTAGGAATAAAAGGGGGAAAAAATTCCTCTGCACCTGGTCCCAAAGTGCTATTTAGCTTTTGAGAATAATTTTGAATGGCACAAAGGCATTTTCCTATTGATGGTTTTACTTTTGAGTTTGTTTTTCTGAAACTGCCTAGAGCGTCAAATTAAAAACAAACTCCAAAAAACAGGTGTGTGTGCCTTTCCTATGGGAATCTGTCATCCTTTTGGCTCCCCTCTCCTGCAAGAAACAGAAAAATTTCAGATTTCCTCCTTCGAGTCATGCTGCAACATGCCACGGGCAGACACCACACACCTGCTCCACTGTCCGTGAGCGTCACTCATCATCACTGGGAAAGAGGGTGTTGAGAGGGTCGGGGGAATGCTGATCTGCGGCCACCTGAACGTCTGGGCAAGGCCTCAAGTGTTGTCTCCACCTCATGGCATAGGGTTACCAAATTTGGAAAAGTCACAGCTGCGGGGCAAACTAGCTACATAACTCCTTTACTGAGGCTAAGGATGGAAAACAAGTTTTATACTTTGTCAGCTTTCAGTGCAATTTGGAGAATACTAAGCACAAGGGCTATAACTCTATTCTTGTTCTGATTTATTTGCACCATCTGTGGAGAAAGCCATGGACTAGAAAGAAATTACCTTGACAACTTCTTTCACCCAAAGAGTTGTATTTTCTCAGTGTTCTTGTCTAGGCTTGTTCCAAAAACACATTTGTGAAGTAGAATTGGAAAGTTTCTTATTAAAATGGATTTGAACAGTTATAATGAGGCTGGGGTTCATTTGTCCAATGAAAAGTAAATGCTATGATTCTGAATCAAAATGTAAAGAAGGATTATCTCCCCTGGGGAAATATTATAAGGTAGAGACCCCCCTTATAATTAATTTACTGTGGCAGGTTTACGAATGACTCCCCAAGATGTCCATATCCTTATTGCCAGGATCTGGGGATAGTTTAGGCTACCTTGCTAAAGGAGTATCACAGTATAATTAAATACAAGTCCTCATGATATGAGTGCTGCCTGCATTACACAGGTGGACCCAATTTTTTTCTTTTTTGTACTGGGGATTGAACTCAGGACCTTGTGATTGCCTGGTAGGCACTTATGCCACTGAGCTATCTTCCCAGCAGGTGGACCCAATTTAATCTGAAAGGGCCCTTATAAGGGGCCAGAAGTTTCATGTGAGAGAAGCAGAAAGATTTGAAAATGCCTATGTCGTCTTTGAAGCTGGACTGTTAGGTCCAGAGCCGAGGCATACAAGTGGCTTCTAGAAGCCAGAAAAGCAGAAAAGGAAAGCAAATGGATTTGCCTGAGAGTCTCCAGAGGAACACAGCCTTGATGAGCCCAGGGAAAGCCATTTTGGACCTTTGACCTCCACAACGTAAGCAAATAAATTCATGTTAAGTCACTAATGTTTTTCATAACATTGTGGTAGGAAACTAACACATTTACAAAGGAAAGTTTAAAAATCTGTTCAAAATTTATGGCAGAAGTATGTAGAGTCTAAAATCCAAATCATAGGATTGTGTTTCCATCACTTGTCTCTGTGGTAGGCAAAGACTCGCCGTGTGCTCAGGGGGCTGGTGTTTCAACAATGTGTTTTTGCTTAATGCTAAAGGAAAATTTTTAGACCTGGAAAACACGATACCACCAGTGTATTTAAAGTACTCACACAGATTCAGCACTGCTGACGCCGATAGTTTGCCAGTTAATTCTGATGACTTGTTGATGAGTAAAATCTCACATTCTGTGGAAATGAGAGTTTGGGTGCATGTATGCGGTACACTGGAAAGCCCATAAGATGCAGAGAATCCTGTATCGAGACTATAGCTGAAATTTTCAACTAACAACAGACAGGGGTATGCACGTGATGAGCCAGATGTGAGTAGAGAGGGGGAGCCCTACAGTTGCTGGATAACCCAGTAGGGCAAGCGAATCAAAGCAGAGAACAGCAACGCAGTTTCTTTTGGAAAAGAAGGTAAACAAAGCACAACCCTAAGGAAGCCTGAAGCTGACATGCTGGCTTCAGCCAACTAGCTCTGACCTATCCCATGTATGCAGGGGGCGGTCTGTCTTCAAAGAGCTGGGCCTCCCAGCCTGTTCCCACCCCTCAGCGCCTCTCTTACCACAAAAGTACTGCCCAGGGTGCAGGAACTGTTTCTTTGTGCCACTTTTGGGTAGAGATGGGGGATGTAATGAGGACAATCATTCAGGACTCAGTTCCTTTTCACACTGTGGCGTGTTTTGTTTTGGTTTTGTTTTTGTTTTTGGTTTTTTTTGCCCTTACACCAGTGTATGACCAGCTACAAGCTGGGAAATCCATGGGTCTGTGACCACAGGATGACAGTGCTAGGAATCTAAATTAGGCTTTGGTTGTATTCTTACCACTCAATTTATTTCTCAGCAGTTTAGTGGGTACATTTTAGAGTCTGCCTTTTTGTGCAGGATTAGATCCTCCCCTTCAAATGCCATAATGAACATCTTTTAAGATGAAACTTAAATAAATTATTGAAACCTAAAGAAAACAAAGCTGGAATAGAATATTTTGCTATTTTGTTTACATATGGGAGACAGATGTGGGTCCTCTGGGCTGACTGTGGAAGTAGTCAGAGGTGGTTGTCCTGTTTATTAAAAGCATCTCCGATGATCATCAAAAAAGGCAACAGAATTTTAGATGTTAGATGGCTGTATCTGAAGTGTGCTACCTGAATGTTATTTGGCAAAAAAAACCCAGCTGAGGATGGAGTGGTCCTGAGTCCTCACTTTCTCTTGGCAAATAGAGGGTAGACAGGTGTCTTTGGATGCAAGTCTTAGGACTAGGTAAGAAGCTAAGTGTAATAGCAGATGGGTTCTGGCCAGGGATGCGTGGTGGAGTGTGTCAGTGGGCCCTTAGAAAAGCAGGATTTGCTGTCTTTCAAAGATACCAAAAACTAGAGGCTCCTGCCTAGATAAATAAAGCAGGGGTGCCTGAGGCCCTTGTTTGGAGAGGTTATTTTTTTTTTCTATTGCCACTAAGTTGCTCCAGCTTTCTGGCAGTGACCAGCATCGTGCCCCTCTGACTTCTCTCTACCCAGTTGCCTATGCCTTTACAGCCTGTGTGTGAGAGGAGCATGTACTTCACCAGTGTCCTCTCTTCAGGCAGCCTTAGTAGAGTTGATGAGTGTGGACCCCAGCGTACTTCAACAGTTTACAAACTATTGGTTCGTAGACCCCATAAAAAAAAATCTAATGAAAGAACCACACACATCATTCTCCAACCAGAATCATATATATGCATCTAATTAAACACTCAATGCACCATACAGATTTGCAAGAATCCACAAAAACTCGTTTAAGATTTATTCTTTTAAAAAGCCCATAACTTCAAAGATTATCTCATCTTGTTGTGGGGTTGCCAAGCTCTTTCAAGAGACAGAGGGCATGCAGTGATGCATAGACTTTTTTTTTTTTTTTTTTTTTTTTTTT
>NDGM011056093.1:0-12506 GCA_002564305.1 Octomys mimax
GAGTGAACTCAGGCCCCTGCGCTTGCCAGGCAAGCACTTATTCCACTGAGCCATCTCCCCAGCAGTTTTTGTATTTTTAAAAACCGTTTGTACAAGATAAATGTCTTCATAAGATTCAGAATTTAAAAATGTGAGTAATATAATTTTGAGATCAATTTCCCCAAATTTTAAAACAGTTATGAATACCTTCTTTGAGATATAGAATAATTAATGTATATCTACTTGTTGGCATGCTGTAAGTAAATCCATTTTATTGACATGTTTAGCATATGTAAGGTTAGAATTATAGTTCTAGTGTTGCCTAGTTCTAGTTCTAATTATAGTTCTAGTGTTGCCTAATACACACATAAATATAGGCATATGTATGAAGATAATTTATACTTTAATATTGTATATGTATTGAAAGCTACTCATCCATATAAACAAAATTACTGTTAAGTGGAACATAATATTGACCTGCTCCTCCTCCAGCAGCAGTAAGGATTATTTGAATGTGGTTCAATCAGCATAAGTTACCTTTCCAAATTAAGCTGTTAGTTTCCTTAGAGGGAGGGTAGAATTACATATGCTTTATTAGGTAAGTATGTATACATGCTATTATTTATGTTATATCATGCACAAGTAATACTTACATAAGAAGCATAATCATGTAAGAAATGTTCAGTTCATTGGTTCGTTGAGTAAAGTCTTCTAATCATTTGGAGGTCAACCTGAAAGATTTTGTCTGAAAAAATCTGATCAATTCACAGAAACAATAGGAGAACAGTATAAGAGCTATCTGATCAAAAGGAATTACAAACCGAGAAAATGAAAAGAAGCAATCAGTGCAAGACCCAAGGCCTGCAGCCACCAAAGGGAGTACTATTGAATATGGTGAGATCAATTGGATCCTTTTAGAATGGTTGGAATGATGATTAGGATGGTTTTTGTAAGAGTGATTTTTAAGTAGTTAGAATCAGTTTTCAAGTGATATTTACATATTAACAGTTTTTAAAACCTTCAAAAACATGGGCAAGCTCAAAAGATGTCTGACCTCTGCTTCCAAGAACCAAATCAACCAGGCTGTTTCTAAGAACAGAGCACCACCTTGTGTTGGTAAGTTATTACACCTCCTGGGGACACCTACTGGAGGCCGTTCCAATGAATTCAATAAGACCTTGTTAGTAATGCTGCTGAGAATAGGTAACAGTAATATCCTCTCAACCACTTTAATCTCATAGCCCTATGTATCATCTGTGTCCATGCTCCAAGAAGGATGGAGAAAACAATAGAGAGAGGTGATGAATCAGACAAAACAGAAATATTTTGTACCTTTTAATAAAAGTGATTTTAACTCAATTTATATGCTAATTTCATTGCATTGATCCCAAGTTAGTTTTCTGTTTAACACATTACAGTTGTCATTACTTCATTTGTACTAGGTAAACAAGCAAATCTCTACAAAGCAATTTTGATTTTAAAGAAATTTAGAAATGCACTGTTTTTGGAATATTCAACTGAAGAGCTGCTTGAAACTTACAACAATAATCTCAAAATAAAAATAAAATCACCTGGGACCGGGGAGATGGCTCAGTTGGATAAGTGCTTCCCTGGCAAGCACAAGGGCCTGAGTTCAATCTCTGGCTCCGCAAAAAATCAACAACAAAAAACAAACAAACAAACAAAAAACAAACAAACAAAAAAAACACCTGACTTGTTTCCAGTAAAAAAAAATAGCAAAAATTAGAATGCAAAGAGAATTATTGGCAACATAACATGATAAATTTTTACTTTTCCTAGAATATAAGGATTATGTTCCCTAAAGTGAGAAATTTAAAGATCCAGTGGTGTAAATTTAATCACTTATTTTTCAAAATTAAAAGCAGATCTTATTATACAGTCTTTGTCCTGTATTAAAGTGATTCTTTTGCTCATGCCTTATCTCCTCCAGGATGCCCAGTTTTGCTTTTTTTTTTTTTTAATGTATTTGGTACAGGGTTCCACCATGCAGCTCGGACTCAGTGATCCTCCTGTTTTCAGCCTACCCAGCCCTGGGATTACAGGTGTGCGCCATTACAACTGATCTAGGTGGCAGGCTCAGCTCACCCTTGAGGCAGGGCAGGTGCTGCATGTGGTGCTGGGGATCAAATCCTGGTCCCTGTGCTTGTGTAAGCAGGTGCTTAGTTCACGGAGCTGTCTTGCCTGCCCTCACCTTCTTCTTCCATGGACTTGTTCTTACTCCCTTGCTATGCCCTCAAATTATTGAGACATGTTCTTGTGCTAGAGAGCTCTGTGATCATGGAGATGTTTTCCACATAGTTTTGTATGGTAGTCTTGAGCCACTGACAGCTATTGAACAATTTAAATGTGGCTAGTTTAACTAAGGGGCTGGACTCCTAATTTTAATCTATGCAAATGCAACTTTATTTTATTTTATATTATTTTTTTCTTGTAGAAGTGGGGATTGAACTCAGCCCCTTACCCTTGCCAGGCAAGCACTTATCTACTGAGCTATCTCCCTGGCCCCTGTATCTTTAAATAGTTACACGTGGCTAGGAAATTGTCTAAGAACTGCATGCCTTTACAAGAAAGGCTCTAGAAAAATATCTGGAATGAGTAAATGACAAGTTGCTCATGGTATGTTACATTGTTTCTAAACCGTAGTGCAAGAGATAATTATAATTTGAAACTTCACACTGTGTGTCTTAAATAACAGTTGCAAACTCATTAACTCATTCATATGATAAAATTTATCATCTAAATTATGGAGAAAATTTGCTTCTTTCCTGTACCATGTTATTCATATAATTAATAGACTTGCTTTTTTCTACCCTGGATAATTCTGAAAAATAATACATTTAATTGCCATTTCATTCAAATAGCATAGACACATCTTTAAGTACGTGTGTACTATGTATAGGTGGATCTGAAATTTAGTACAATTTTGTCCAAATTTCCCCAATAACATCACAGTGCAACTTCTTATCTCAGTCTTCCCATTCTGACCAATGGCTTAGAAAAATATGACATACTGGAAAATTTTGCATATGTTGCCTTGAAAGTACATTAAATATACTTTACAGTAAATATACATAAATATTTATGTCCAAATCCCAATTTTACTTGTATTTTATTTTATTAATATTTGTATAGTTAACAAATATTTATTATATCTACATTATATTAGGCATTCTGCCAGCTAGTAAAGCACATAAAAATATAAACTCTATCTGCATTCTTAAAACCTCTAGTATTGGAGCCTGAAAGTCGTTAATTTTAACAATTACTAACATTTATGTTGTATACTCAATACTTCTGATAGCTCTAAAAGGTGTCATCACTGACATTTTGCAAATAATGAAAATAATTGCTGAAAAGGCAGATGAGCCTCTTTAAAATAATGTAGTTGGCAAATGGCAAAGTCAAGCTGACCTCAGACTATACTATTAGCAAGTCAGAAATTGAAAACCCTCATACTACATTAAATTTTCTATGATTAATTATCATAAACAGTATATTATGACTGCCTGAAGAGTTTGGTGGAAAATATTAGAACTAAGAAGTCCTTTTACTTGAATTCAAGTATATCAAGTGTAAACTATTAGATCAAGAAATGGATTCAAACATGAAGCAGGTGGGATTTTATCTCATCATCAGATGAATGCATAGTTCTCAAATTCCATGCGATGGGAGCTCGAGATGAAACAGATCTGGTCGTGTAGTCAGCCAGCAGATGCTTTCCAGGCACCCTGATCATGGTTTTTTACAGGCTTTGCTGACTCACTGTGTGAATAAGATAGCCCCAAACATTAAAGGAGGCTTTGTGTTTAATTACTAAATATACAATGTAAACACATTGCACTGTCTCAGCAGATCAAGGGCCAACAGTTATACACCACTGACTTTCACTTGAAAGAAGGCGGTTTATATTTTATTTAATATGAAACCCATATTCATAGCCTTTTGAAAGCCAGATAATTCTACTTTCAAATTGCAGGGTTTTTCTTATTTATTTATTTATTTATTTATTTATTTATTTGGCAGAACCAGGGATTGAACTCAGGCCCTTGCGCTTGCCAGGGAAGCACTTATTCCACTGAGCTATCTCCCCGGCCCTGTTGTTTGTTTTTTGATAGTACTGGGGATGGAAGCTAGAACCTTCACACTGGGCTACATGTCAGGGTCTTTATAGTTTTTGTTCTGGGATAGAGTATTGGTAAGTCAATTCATTGCCCATACTGGCTTCGAAATTGCAATCCTCCTGCCTCTGCCTGCCAAAGTGCTGGGATTTCAAGCATGTGCTCCCCCACCTCCAGTAAAACAGTGTCCATACCTAGCTTTTGAATGTGTTTGTAAAGATTGTGAAACACACTTTGTAGAAAAATCACGTTATTCTCAGATGGCTGTAATATACATTCCTGAGGTTAAATGTGAAAATTTGATAATGAATTATATGTATTTTCATATCAATATAGCAGATGTTTACTGTTTCAAACTAATTCCTTCTACATTTCTTACATGAACACTTACCTTTTTGTCGAACATATAAAAATTTATTATTAGATATATTAAAATTTCTTCAGTTTATTTACTGAAATGATTTTATTTTTATATGTTATTGTAGATGAATTTTATGGCTAAATAGTTATGCTTATAATGAGATGACTGGTATTAAAATGTTAATTAGTTCTTCAGTTATTCCTTTTAATTTATTAAAAGTCCTATATATTGATAATTCATAGTTCATAATTTTTGATCATTTAGTGTGTTCAGCACCAAAATGGGGAATACAAAAAAAAGAGAAACATTTTGTGTTCTTATAACATTTTCAGTTTTGCTTGGGTGCCACAATTAATGTAATTAATATTGTTAGAAGAAATAAACAGGAAAATAACACTAGTTAAATATGTATAAGAAAAATTAAAAGAAAGATTAGTGTGGGCTCAGTAGTTCCTTAAAAATCTCTTTAATAAAATATTGAATTATTTCTTTCCAGTTTACAAATGAGAAAACTGAATGTGGGAAAGCCTAAGTATGTTTTCCTTGTTATGTCACCATGTTGGAGAAAATTGAGAATTTCCATCTGTGTGTTCAAAAGTATATTCATTTGAAAACCCACAGAGGTTGGGACTCAGCAAAAGTCTGTGATAAGAAAGAATGTGGCAGATGAGAAAGTTCGGCCCAGAGGTATTTGGGCCAGAAACAGGTGGTATCCAACGCCATCTATGGTGTAGGTCTCTATGTGACAGATCCTGAAGCAGGGTGCCTGCATACTTAGATGATAATGTATGTAGATCTCTCCTGCAAGTGAAGACAGGTGAGAGTGGCAACAATAGTTATAATCAGTAGAGCAATTTATCTAGAAGAAATTATAGAGAAAATATTATATTAGATACAGGGCTGGAATAAGAAACTTTTTGTTCTATGCTTCTGAACTCTCCGCTTCCAGAATGAGTAATATATATATATATATATATATATATATATATATATATATATTCTTTTTCTCTATAGATCCCCTACTTTCCCTCCAGCATTTTAGTGTGCTTTCATCACTACCATGTTCAATTTTATTGCCCAACAAGCAATAGAATAATTTGCAAGGTACCATTTACTGCTTGTTTACTGTAGGTCTTCTCCACCAAAATATAAGTAGCATGACTATGAAAATTTATTTTGTGCATTCCATGGACTTTGAATATATCCTTCCACATAGCAAGTGCTCTAAGAGTGTGTGTTTTGAATTTGTATTGACTTTTCTTTGCAAACATTATAGTATCTTTCAGGTTTAGTGTATAGAGATATGTGCTTGGAAGGATTCAAAATAGATACCATGCAACAGATTTCAAATATGTACGTGGGAGACTCACACACTGCAAAGTCACTAAGTTGAAAATGGTGGTTGCTTAAATCCAATTATTCAAAAGGTGATTAGCTTGCGAATTAACTGCAGGACCCCCTGCTTCTCCTCCATCTACCTGCTGCCAACTTTTGGCTAATTCTGTGTTCATTAACACGACCTCTGGAGTGTAGGCAAGGTGAGGTTATAACCTTTGAAACTATTTTGCTCCTTATTATCAATCTTGGGGATGATTTGGAAGAACAGAAATTGTAACAAATAAACAAGACAAATATTTTATATTGTTGTGTAGATGTTATTTGCTGATGTTGTTTGTTGATAGCACTATACATAAACTACTTGAAAAATAAATATGCAATGTGAATTTAATATACACATAATGTTCTTTCTGATTATAAATATTTCCTAAAATATAATACATATGGATTTTAATGTGAATAGTCTTTGAATCCAAAGTTAAATTTGGCACAGCTGTCAGGCCAAAGTTACTCCATATGATAATGTGTACCATTTATGTCTCTTAATATTTGAAGAGTTAGACAAACTGTAATTTTATGCATAAATGTTTTAACTAAGAAGAATCATACAAGCTTGGGCATGGTGATACATGCCTGTAATCATAGCACTGGGGAGGCTGAAAACAAGGAGGATCACTATAAGTCTGAGCTGTGTAGTGAGACCCTGTACCAAATACACAAATGAAAAAAAAAAAAAGGAAAGTCATATATTTTAAGAAGAATCACACCATATTTTATTGACTAAATTTATCCAAAGACTTATTTATGAATAATGAATACTCCAAGTTCTATAATAAACCATACTTTAGAAAATAATGTGGGACTAGAAATGTCAATAGATCAATGATAAATAAAAAGATTAAATATGATGGATAGAGAGATAACAAAAGAAAATAAATTTTAGAACTAAAAACATGAATTAAAATAATATTTACACATAAGTCGAGGACTAAATTTTTAAAAAATATTTGCTGCTGCACCCTCAGGATTTAACAAAGGCATACTAGTTGCATTTTCTTAAAAACATGTAGACAAAATGGTCAACTAAACAGGACAACATAGTTTTTTGATGAACTTTCTCCTCATGTAGTTAAAACCAATACTCTGTGATTTTTGGAGTAGGTTGAGATTCACTATATTCAAAAGAAGCATTATTTTAATTATCATTGATGTTTATGTGATAAAAAGATCAAGGTTTACAAAGGTACAAAGACTGAAATCTTTCTTATTTTAACTTTGGGGAAAACAGAGAGGAAAGTAAAATCATTGTCAGTATTATTTATTTATTGAAAAACCAACACCAATGGGTTTTAAGCTTATTGTTTTACTAGTTGTACAGAAAAAGTGAGAAATGTAAACAGCTGGAAATACATGAAAATAATATTTAAGATCTCTGACCATCAGAGAAATGTAAATTAAAACAGCACTGAGATAACATCCTATTCCAGAAAGAATGGCTATCATCAAGAAATTAACAAATGCTGGCAAGGCTGAAGAGAAAAGATAATCCTTCATTATTAGAAAAACTATAAACTAGTACAATGATTATGGAAATCATTACGGAGATTCCTCAAAAAAAAAGCAATTGTAAGCATTCGTTTCATACCAATTATTGCAGTTCAAATTTGCAATATTGTAGTATGGTGATACATGTATCATGTATGTACATATTTTGTTTTGTTTGTCTTTTGTATCTTTTAGGGAAGGGTCTACAGGATGTTCAGGGTCTCACTACTAGATCGTACTCGTAATGTTTCACCTGTTTACAGCCTCCCAAGAGCTGGGATTACAGGCCCACGCCACCACGTTCAGTCTCAATCACAGTCTCAGCATGCCCTGGGGGCGGGGCTGGCAGGACAGGCCCAGGAATCCCGGGCCCCTGCGCCTGCTTGCAGGTGCTTTAATCCGCTGAGCTATTTGGCTGGCCCTTAAACATGTTTATAGTAGCTCAACTCACAATAGTGAAATCTTGGAAGTGGCTTATATGTCCAGTAATAAGTGAAAAGATAAAGAAAATACTGTATTGAAACAGAATGGAACAGCACTCTGCCATAAAGAAGGACAAACATGAGTCATTTTTAGGAAAGTGAATGAACCTTAAGAACTTAAAATTAAGCACTACAAATCGGACACACTAGCTTAAATAGCCTGTGGGTTCTCTTACATGAGAAAAAAAAACTATGAATAAAGAGCAAATTAATGAGAGCTAATAGGAAACAAGGAGATAGATATTCTGGTAAGGGGAGGGGATCAAGAGTTGGAGGGGAAGCAGAGAAAAGAGAATTCAAAGGGATCAAAAAAGAATTAAAATGTGTCGTTGATATGTATCAAGTCATCACAAGAAATACAATCATGTGTACTGCAGACATGTACTAATGAAAATAAAAATTACACAAAGAAAGACTATGCTTTAACTCATTGAAAATGTAATATATTTGTAGATATTTTATTTGTTGTGGTCACTGAGCATCATTTGAATTAGCTTTAAACAGCCATTAATAAGTAGAGTTCAATCATACATCCTTGTTACTTAATCGTCTTAACTCTTTAGTATAATGTAATTATATTTTCTTCAAATTCTATGATCTTTTACATATATATATATTATATATATATTTAAATGTATTTAGTACAGGTCTACAGGGTCTACAGGGTCTCACTATGTTGATTGGACTCATAGTGATCCTCCTGTTTACAGCCTCCCAAGTGCTGGGATTACATGCATGCACCACCACGCCCAGTCTCAACCACTGTCTCAGCACACCCCAGGGTGGGGCTGGCATGACATGCTGGGGATCGAACCCTGGCCTCTGTGTCTGCCTAAGCAAGGGTGTAATCCTCTGAGCTATTTGGCCGGCCCCTATATGTGTTCAAGACTGTGCGACCATATTGAAGCTCTCAGTAAAGTAAGATAGGATGCTTTCAAAATTTAGATGAGCAAAGAGAAACTCATCATTTTAAGTGCTATGGTTGATACATTGTGACAACTTGAGTAATCTAGAAGCTTAACTAACTCTTAGGATGTTGTTCATTATGCCAACTTTAGAAGTTTAGAAGGTTAAATAAGTGACTCTGAAGCCCAGAGAGGTCCTTACTTTATAAACATCCTGAGCCTGTGCAAGAGGAGGGCATGGAGAATGTGTGAGTGCTATAACTCCCTGGGTAAGGGTACTTGGCTTATCATGTAAGGGGAGAAAAGAGGCTTGCTCTGGCTGCTTTTGCAGTCTTCTGCCATATACTGTTGCCCCTGTGCCATGCTGCTCTGCCTTGGAGCCAGCTGAGTATGGCCTGAAGCCTCCACAAACTGTAAGCTAAATGAACCTTTCCTTCCTTAATTTTGAGTGTCAGGTAATTTTATCTCAACTATGAGACCAAACTAACTGAGTGTGCTATGCTGTTGTACATCTCTCAGGTTCTTTATCATCCTAAATTTGACTGGTATGGGAAACTCTAAGAGAGGAACCAAGTCTTTAGAAGAAGTTATTTATTTTAACAATGTCTTTAGGCCATCTGGAAACCTATCAGAGATGCATTTATATGGTGGTCACTCACTGATGTGCTTTCTAATTTTTCATTTTGTACTCGTCATTCATAGAAAGTTTTAACCAGCACTGGCACTTGACTGCTGCTCACTGCTGTCCCTTGTTCATGGATGGCATCTGCTCTGCTGAGGCCATGCCAAAGGCATTCTAGCTGTTAAATATTTTGAAAATCATCCTCATGGTAATTGTAATTTCTCTGGCTCATTTGCATGAAAACAATTTTGTCAGTTAGAAAACAAAATTTTTTTAAAATAATGACCATTTGTCCAGTTTAGAAAAGCTTTATGTTTTCTTGGAAGTTCTCTTCATACATGCATGATTGTAAAAATGTGGCAGCATTGCGATGGACAGAAGGACACCAACAGACATTCTGCAAAGACATGTAATTTCTCTAATAGTGTAAGACACACATACTTTTGCAGAGATAAAGCAGAACAGTGGGTAGAACAGTGGGCACTATGGCAGGCCCCAGAGAGAGGGGCTGCTTTGAAGGCTGCAGAGACACCCACCAGGACAGTGAGTTGTTCCAGAAGCCATGTTGCGGCATGAGGAAGCTTTCATGTTCTAGGAGCCCTCCAGATCCACTTTTATGTCCTACTCAGGAGTCCACGCAGCTGTGCATGGACTCTAACGACATGCCTACCTGCCGCTAGGTAGAGGAGCAGAGCAATTCTAACTCTTTCCTCTGTAGAGGTCAGTTCTATACCTCTTTGTGAAACCAAGATCAATTCTTCAAAAGCTTCACTCAGTTGGCCCCAGCAGAGCCCTCTATGAAGTCCTCTGGAACTTTAATGGTAATTTTTACTGTTTATTTTAATTATGTAAACAGTGCAACAAATAAATTGTCTATGGCTCTATCATTTTCACTTCACAGCTCAGGAGATCGGAAGCTGCCACACTTTCCTTCATCCTGAACTCTGATCCAGGCAGTGAAGACCTGCACTCTTGTGACTGCATATTCTTTGCAGCAGGAGATATGATTTTGTGTTATGAGGCATTTTGCTTCAGTTATGTAGAGCTGTCTATTTAGGGTTGGAGGAGATCTTCTTATTTGTGATATGAAATATGATGAGAGCAGAAGCTGTTATATTATCAAGAGTCCTCCAGATCATGCTTTGGCTGCTCTGGAGTTCTACAGTATGGGAAAGACTTTCATAAAATGAGGATGGTTCCAAACCAACCAAGAAAAAACACATACAAAGAGTTGGGGATGTAGACCAGCAGTACAGCATCTCCCTGGCAAATGAGAGGCGCTGATTTCCATTCCTGGTACCAAAATACACACACACACACACACACACACACACACGCATGCACACACACACATGCATGCACACACACACACACGCATGCACACACACACACATGCACACACACACACACACGCATGCACACACACACACACACGAAGATGAAGATGCACATGCAGACATATTCCTATAGCCATTTAGGATAGCGCCTACATAAATCACTTTCTAATTGTGGACTACTCACTCCCTATTTTCCATTGAATTTTACTTTCTGCTTTTCTTGGAATCTGTCTGCCTTTACCTGACAACTAGGATAAAGCAAAAGTAAGACAATCCCAAACCATGTAATGGTTGCAAGTCGCTCAAAAAGCCAGATTACAAGTCCATGTGCCCAGTCTGGATTCTCTTCACTCCTCAGAGTGCAGTATCCTTTGCTCATACAATTGAAAGGCAGGCACATTGGCTGCTGGATTCCATTTTACCATGCATAAAAAAGAAAAGGTTTATAAAGTAAATTCCAATTTAGGAATGAGTTCTGTTCCAGAAGAACATTAGTTGGGCTATTTATAATTTTGACAAAGTAAGTGTTCTACACCTTTGATACAAACATATAATGTGAAGCATAAAAAACCAAAACAAACACAAAAATTTTAAATAAACTACTATTCTTTTACAGTTGCCTAAAAATGGTGCTACAGTGCAGTACAACAACTGGTACACAGCAGATTGCATGGAGTGAACCGAACAGGAGGGAGTTATTAACTGGAGCAAGAGGGTTATAAGAGAGCTAATACTGAGACATCACTGGCTATTTTTACAAGAGGGCAGACAGCACTGAAACAGCAAAAGCCTGCCCTGTGAACATCAGGTGCAGCAAAATTCCCCTCGCCCTCCACCTCCACCTGCTGATGGTCCTTCAGCTCCACCATCTCCTTCCCCACCGTCCTCCAGTCAGTCACTATCACAGGGCTCAGTGAGCACAGAACAGCACTACTGTGCTAGTGCCCAGCACGTGTGGGAGCTATTTCTTTGATTTATTCTCCTCTATGCATGTTTGTAATTCAAGGTCCATAATTATCTGTAAAATTTCACAACTCAAATGGTTTTTAAAATTCTTTTATTCATTTAATGAGAAAAAAGATAAAATAGAAATGAAATAGTATCAAAACAGGTTAGTAGGATGGTTACAAAATAATTAATACATTACATACATATTGTTGTCTTCATAGTAGTTATTCAGAGGACAAGATGCAGACATAGTATCTTGTCTAAACAATATTAGTCCAAACCTTTCTTCTCATTGAACTAAAAGAAAGCAGCTGTATATCTATCCTAAATATATATATATATATATATATATATATATATATATATATATTTTTTTTTCCACTGAAAAATAGTCCTTTATTTATATCCCCCTTTTTGGTTTTGTTTTGTCAGTGATGGGCGTTCCATTGCTTTTAGAGAAGCTATATTTGGAAAAGTCTTTAAAGACCTTTTCATACTTTATGCCACTCCAAATATTGTAGGTACTTGAATTCAGCAAAATAACCCAAACATAGTCCAATAGTCCATAACAGTAGTGAGTTATCAGCACAACAGGCAATTGTCAGGAGTTGTTGACTTGAGCCTTTTACAGCTCAGCATATTAATATAGCTTTATTTTCTATATCTAGTGGTTACACTTTTCTGCTGGATGGCTAAGAACAAGTTAAAGCAAGACTTATATAACTAAAAATGTACCATTTGTTATATGATAAGGTTGCTCAAATCTCCTCAGGATTTACCCTGAAATCATGTACAGCACCTTGTGGATCTTTTGTCAGTGTCAGCCATCTGGATGAGTCACAGCCATTGC
>NDGM011056117.1:0-12444 GCA_002564305.1 Octomys mimax
AACTCAGGCCCTTGTGCTTGCCAGAGAAGCGCTTATTCCACTGAGCCATTCCCAGGCCCCTCTATTTTTAATTTCTATCTTACTTTTGCTCTTTGCTCCTATTCTACTTCTGTACATCCACCCTGACTTCCATTCCATTAGTTATACTTTTTCTCCTATGGGTGTGTGCATGTATGCTTCTCTTCATGTTGACTTTTTCCCACAGTGTAATGTGTAGGAGGTGAAGGAGTTCTCCCATGTCTCTTTATATCCTTCCCACTTCTATTCACATCTCTTCACCAGACTTCTTTCTCCTGCAGTTTATTGATTCTCAGCCTTTGATATTCTCCCAACCTTTACATTTGTCTCCCTTTAACTTTTCTCCAATATTTCATAACAATAATGAAACCTTCTTCCTCTCTTTTTTCCTAACTACCAATATTGTATCCAGTTTTCCCCATTATTCACTTTTAAATACTCAATAAACAATGCTTACTATCAATAAAATGCTTTGGAATTCTTCTATTTCCTGCTACCTAAACCAAAAATCTGAGGATTAAAAACAAAGCAAAAATATAACTTTTTCCCTTCATTTCTTTGTTTTTTTTCTTTTCTCTTCCAACTTGTCATTATGCAATCCTCAACCCCCAGGACTTTCATAAATGATTTGTTTATTTATTTTTCTTTTCTTTTTTATATTTTATTTTATTTTACTTTATTTTTAAGAGTAAAAGAAAACAAAAACAAATAGAAAAAAGACATAAACAGGGTAACATACAACAATGCACATTTTGCAGATTTTCAAAACAGGAATAGCTAATTAACAATGGTTGTTATATTATGTATTTTTTATCCTCAAATATATTGCTCAGATTAACAGATATAGTTATGCAAAATTGGGGAAATAATTGGATATTGGTGTTTGCTTTCAAGAAATCTTAGGTTTTTTCCTTGTCTTTTCTTACTTTAATTTATTTTAAAGAGAGTATAATAACTGATAAGGAACTAGGAAGATTATGCACATTTAGAAGACCAAGATGAGAGGCATCCAACAATGGGTTTTGTATTACATCTTGCTGCCCTCCATGTAGTTGCTCAGATTGTGGACATCAGCACACAGAGTTAGTTAAGATGAAAATCCTAAACATTAACTTTTATTTTCAAAAAAACTGATAAAAATTATGAATACAATCATGTCAGCCATCCTGTATATATACTTTCATGTTTTTCACTCCTTTGTTTTTTCCTATCCTTTCTCTTTTCTCTCTTCCCTTTTTTTAACAGGGCAAAGTGAGAACGCAGTTCCTCATTTCCACAAATTATGCAGTCAAGTTTTCCACATTTGGGACAATCGAAGGGGTCAGCAAATATGGAGTGCAATGGATCAGCCTCGCCCAGGGAAAACCACCTTTGTGATCATGGTATCTCCCCTGCCAGGTAAGTATCATTGTAAGTGATTTAATGAAAATTACTGTTGGATGCTGTTTTTCACCAGTAACAGGAAACACAGATATCATATTTAGTGCACGTTAACTGTGGGTAAAACTTTGAGCTATTATGTTTACACTATAAATATATATTTCTTCTGTAGGGTAAAGTGAGACCAAAAAAGAGGTTCTAATGGTATGTCATTTCTCAAAAACCCTGATACATGCCAGTATAGCAGATCAGCTTGTTACTACTGTAGCTGAACTGTTTGCATAGGAATAACTGTGACACCATGGACAATTTAGTGGCAATGAACATCTCTGCCTAATACATTATGATCTCCAGAGAGAGTGATAGCAAGTCTTCCAACCCAAGAACTCAGACTGAGGCATCCTCTGAGGAATGCTTTCAGACTGGCAGAAGGAAGTCCTGATTATGCATCAGCTTCTGTATTGTGGTGGAGGGATAGGTAAAAGGGTGAGCATTCGGGCTGTCTGACAGAGAAGTTACTTAGGAAGCACATATGCAATGTCTCATTGGAATACTGAATCTGTGTTCCTACTAACCATATCATTTGTTTAAGTTTTGTATGCTTCTTGATTATTTAGTAATAAATAATTACTAAATTATTTGGGCTGTGTTCCTTTATGGTTTCTTGTGTTTATTCAGTTGCTATTGTTTTCTGCCTGATGTTTCAAATTCTCCTCAGTTTTCTCATTCCTAACCTGCAGGAACCCCTAAAGAAGGGGGTGAAAAATGGATTGTGGTAATAAGTAAACACAAATATACACAAGACAATGAAGAAACAAGGAAACAAATCTCTAAAGCCCCACAACTCTTCCAAGGCAGAGAAAGTGTTCAGAAAGCGAGAAGAAAATAAATATTAGGTAGTAAAAATCTAAGGTAAGTTCTTAGAAAATATGAAGTAAATAGTTGAGTTCAAAGAGGAAATGAAGCAAAAGTTCACATCAATTTCACTCAATATGACTATAGTGAATTTGGGGGAAATAGGTAAATAAATCTGGAAAATTAACCAAAACAGTTCAGGATGTGGCATTCTCAAAAGAATGGCAGACAGAAATACCTAAAATAAAAAAAAAAATGAGTGGAATTCGTATATTGTAGAAATGAAAAGGGGAGGACAGGGTATCTAATATTGAAGGCAAAATACAGAACTATAGTAAGAGCTCAAAGAAGCCAAAAAGAAAACAACAGAACAAGAGAATAGTATATAGCAGTTAAGTAATGAAAATGAGAAGACCAATCTAAGGCTAGTCAGAGTTAGGAAAAAACTAAAAGATAGCACAGATAGATTTACTAACATAATCACAGAAATTACTAAAGAAAATGTCACAAATATAAAAAGAAGTTTGAAGAAATCAATAAGTGATATTTATAGAACACCAAACAATTAGGATGAAAGGACATGATTAGCAAGTCATATCATTACAAATTCACAAAAACCAGTAAAAAAATAAATTACAAAGGCAGACAGAGAAATAAAAAAAAACCACATATAAAGGTAAACCAATTAGAATCATAGCATATTTATAAGCACAAACCCTGAAAACCAGAAGAGCCTGAAGTGACACATTCCAAGCTCTAAGAGCAAATAGCTCCTATTCAAAATTAACTTATCCAGCAAGCCTATCCTTCAAAATGTTGAAGAAATAAGGTATTTCTATGAAAAGCCATCTAAGAAGATATGAGTACTAATCCAGCTCTTGAAAAAAAAATAAAAAATAGTTTCATCTAAAGTACTGCATTCAACATAGTTAAAATAAAGAGGAAATTAATGAGATCAATAGATGAAAAACAAAAAAATTAGTAAATGGAAACAAAGGAGACACCAACAGGAAAAGAAGGTGATGATGACCAATAAACCAACAAATTTCAATAACATCTCTCAATGACAATGACCTCAAGTCTCCAACTAAAATACACAGACTGGCAAATTGGAAGACTAAAACAAAAACAGAATCCAATATAAGTTGTTTTCAAAAATTCACCTAATGCAGAAAGATATTCATAGACTAAAATTTAAAGGATGGAAAACAACATTTCATGAACCAGGATCCTAAAAATAAGCAGGGGCAGCTATTCCAAAATCAGAAGAAATCAAAGAAGAAAATAAAACATTTTCAGAAGTTAATGACACTGATTCATCATAATCTCTGGGATACTAGGAATGTACTTCTAGAGGAAAATTCATCACAATCAATTCTCACATTAGGAAAACAGAGCAAGATTAAACAGACATTATGATGTCTTGAGAAGCAACAACAAATCAGGTCCGAACTGATATTATGAACAAAAATTATAATGATGAGAATGGAAATCAATGCAATTGAGACTAAAATGAAGTAATCAAGAAAAAATCCCTGGTTTTTTGAAAACATAAAGTAGATAAACCTCTATCCAGATATACAATGACCAAACAAAAAACATAAATTTGTAAGGACGGCATATCAATACTATACCTCAAGATCTTCAAATAAATTCAGAGGGAGAGAGTGCCCTCAAATTCAGTTATGGAATTTATTATCACCCAACACCCAAATTGGATAAAGATCCAATCACAAAAGAATATTAGGACAATCTTCTTAAAAAACATAGATGCGAAAATCCTCAACAAGATATTAGCAAATAAAATGAAGCACATTATCGAAAGATGATACATCATGATCAGGGACCAAGAAGATGGCTCAGTAGAATAAGCACTTCCCTGGCAAGCACAAGGGCCTGAATTCAATCCCAGGTTCCACAGGGAGAAAATAAAGATGATACATCATAATCATGTAGGTTTCTTCCCTTAGATCCAAGGATAGCATAAGTCACATATGTCAGTAAATGTAATACATCATGTGAAAAGAAACAGGGTCAAAAATCATATAGTTATATCCATAGGTGTAGAAAAGACTATTAAAAAATCCAACACCACTTCATGATAAAATTCCTGAAAAAAACAGATAAGAAGACCATACATAAGTATGATTATATATATATATATATATATATATATATATATATATTTAATGAAACAAAAGCAAGCCTCACATTAAATTCAGAAAAATGAATGTATTGCCCTTAAACATCATGAACAAGACAATAATGTTACTATCATCTCTTCTTTTCAACATGGCACTTGAGACTTTAACCAGAACAATTAGGGGAAAAAGTCATATACAGGAAAAGAAGAAATCAAAGTATCATTTTTTGTGTATAACATGATACCCAGCATAGAATCACGAAAGCATACCACCAAATATTGCAGAATTAATGATTAGTTCAGCAATGTAGAAGGAAAGAAGATAATCATACAAAAAACAATAGCATTTGGTTACACCAACAATGAATGGAATAAGAAGGAAATTATAAAAATAATACTATTTATATTAGCTGTTACAAAAAATGAAATATCTAGGAGTTAACCTAACCAAGAAATTGAAAGAACTCTACAAAGAATAGTACAGTACTCTGTAAAATGAGATTGAAGAGTACAGCATTGGGAAAATCAATATTGTACAAAGGCCATACTCACAAGACTGTTATACAAATTAAATGCAGTCCCAATCATCATACCAATGGGACACTTTACAGATCTTGAAAAAAATAATCCTAAAACTAAAATGAAACCAGAAGAGACTCAGAGTAGCAAAGGCATTTTTGGCTAACAAGAGGAAAACTGGAGGAACAGAAGTATCTGACTTCAACTTATATTGACTAGCAATAGTTATAAAAATGAAACTTTGTGGGAAAAAGACCAGTAAGTGGAACAGAGCTGAGAATGTAGAAACTTCCTCCAGACACATGCAGCCATTTGATCTTCCACAAAGGGGCAAAAATCATATGTTGGAAGAAAGACAGACTATTTAACAAAGACCATTGGGGAAAATGTACAGAAGACTGTTACTAAATACTTAACTCTTGCCATATACTAGATGAAAATCAAAATGAATGATGATCTAAACATTAAAAAAATTAACTTACTAGAAGATAAATTGGATAAAATATTTAAAGAAACAGGTATAATAAAGAATTTTCTAAACACAAACTCATTTGCACAAGGAACAACAGCAACTGTATAAATGGTTTGCTTCCTGTGTGAGATTGATTCCTAAGTATTTCTTTGGGGGGGGGATGTTATAGGGAAAAGTGTGATAGCCTAATTTCTTCCCCAGTATGTTCATTGTTTGTGGACAAAAGTGCTACTCATGTTTGACTTTGTATCGTGCTAGGTTGCTGAATTTGTTGATTAAATCTACAAGACTCTTGGTGGAGTTTTTGAGTCCTCTATGCAGAGTATCATGTCATCTGAATAATGATAATTTCACTTCTTACTTTCCAATCTTTGCTCGTATAATTTCCCTCTCTTGTGTAATTGCTTTGGCTAATGCTTCCAGAATTATACGAAAAGGAATGGAGAATGTGGACATCCTTATTTTGTTCCTGACTGTAAAGTAAAGGCTTTCAGTTTTTGCCCATTTAGTATGATGTTGGCTGTTGGTTTCTCATCAAAAGCTTTTATCAGAGATATAGAACAACTATTCCAATTTTCTGTAGGATTTTTTTTTATCATGAATGAGGATTGGACTTTGTCAAAGGCTTTTTCTGCCTGTATTGAGATGATTGTGTGGGTTTTCTTCTTGACTCTATCAATGTGGTATCATATACTACATTTATGGATTTGTGTACGTTGAATCATCTCTGCATTTCTGGAATGAATGCCACTTGTTGTGATGTATAAATTTCTTGATGATTTGCTGCATTCTGTTTTCTAGTATTTTGTTGAGGATTTTGATATCTATATTCATTAGACAGATTAGCCTGTAGTTCTCTTTTTTAGTTGGATCTTTCTCTGACTTTGGAGTCAGATTAATACTTGCCTCCAGGAATGAGTTTGGGCAAATTTCTTCCTTTTCAATTTCATTAAAGCGTTTGAAAAGCTGACATTAAAACTTCTCTAAATTTCTTGTAGAATTCAGCTGTGAATAAAGCCATATTAATATGCTGAGCTACCAATGGCTCAAGTCAACAACTTCTGACATTGCCAGTCTTATGGAAAATCCACTACTATTATGGACTACTGGACTACATTGGAATATTTTGCTGAATTCACACACCAACATTATTTGAATGACAATGGAATGCCCTTCTCTGACAAAACTAAACAAAAATGGGGGATACAAGTAAAAAACATTTGGTATCTGTATACTCAAAATAGTTATGATAGATATACAGCTGCATTATCTTAATTCAATGAATAGTGAGCTTTGTTCTAATAGTGTTTGTGGACAGGACATCATGTCTTGTACAATGAATAAACACTAAGACAAAAATATGCAATGTATTAATTATTAAAACTGTGCTAGTAATCAATTTTGAAACTGTCTCATTCCTATTTGTTTCTCAATAAAATTATTTTTTATAAAAAAGAATCCATTGAACCTGTGGGGTTTTTTTTGTTTTGTTTTTTTTTGGTACTGGAGATTGAACTCAAGATCCTGCACTTATTCTACTGATGTCTCCACAGTCTATGGGTTTTTCTTTGTCCATAGGTTTTTTTTTCTTTAACACATTTTCAATTTTGTTTCTCATTATTGGTTATTCAGAGTTTGTATATCTTCTTGACTCATCTTTCACATTTCATATATATCTAAGACACTTTACATTTCCGCTGTCTTTTCCATTCTGTGAGAGTAAGGAGTAAAGATTTTGAACTTAGGTATTGATGATCTTTTGAATTTCTCTACGGTCTGTAGATTTTACACTTTTCATTCCTTATTGCATGAACTTGGGTTTTTTCTTTCCTTTGTTTTTGATTGGATTGGCTAGATGTTTATCAATTTTATTTATTCTTTCAAAGAATCAACTCTTTGACTCTTTATTCTTTGTATTGTGTCCTTTATCTCCATTGCATTAATTTCTTCTTTAATATTCACAATTTCCTGAATTCTTTGGGCTTTGGGCTTGACTTGCTCTTCTTTTTCTAGGATCTTGAGATGCAGCATAAGGCCATTCATTTGGGCTTGTTCTGTTTTCCTAATATGCAAATTTACTGCTATATGTTTTCCTGTTAAGACAGTTTTCATTGTATCCCACAGATTGTGGTAAGTTGTATTTGCATTTTTGTTTTATTGTAAATATTTTTTAATTTCTTATTTAATTTCATCTGTGACACACTGTTCAGGGGATTATTGTTTAACTTCCATGTGTTTATGGTGTTTTAAAATTTCTTTTGTCAATAATTTCTAGTTTCATTGCACTGTGGTCAGATAGTATGCATGGGATAATTTTGATTCCTTTGCGTTTAGTCTCATCTGTGTAGTGAGATCTATAGACCCTGTACTAAATACATTAAAATAAAAGAGAGAGAATGCTCTGTGTGTTAGTATATGATTTATTTTAGAGAATGTCCCATGTGAAGCAGAGAAGAATGTGTATTCTATTGTTACTCAGTGAAACACTGTGTAGACCTACAAAGTCAAGTTTTTCACAAGTGAAACACTCTATGTAGACCTACAAAGTCAATTTCTTCACAAGTTTGTTTAATTCTGTTATTTTTGTGCTCATTTTTTGCCTAGTTGATCCATCCCTTTGTCACAGTGGCATGTGATTTCCAAGTACTTATATGTCTTTGTCTTCCAGATTTGTTCTGGATGGGCTGGAGGTTTGATATGGGCTTTTACTCCTGTGTTTTGGAATTTTTGAAACTCCCAGTTATCAATCAGACTTAATAGTGGTGGGAAATCTATGGAGCATGTTTCAGTAAGGTTTCTTCTACTGTGTGGAAAAGGACAGGTCTCACCAATACCCTCACTACTAGTGGGGGCAATTGGCTGATACCCAACAAAGCTTCAGTGTAGGTGGTGGTTGTTGGCAGGACACACAAGGATCCCATGGGCTCCCCAGAATCCTCCTAAGTTTTTAAATGCTTGGACCTGTACCAGCACAAGTCCTATTACTGCACCCTGGGGGCTAAAAAATTCAGTTCACCAGAGTCCTGTAGGTCTACAGGAGGCCAAGAGTCCTCCAAAGTTCTTCAATGGCGAACAGAGTGGCAGAAAACTCCAAGTCTTTTGGAAGTGTGCCCACAGATCACAGTTCTCCAGAGTTCTGCAGGCTGCTCAAAGTCCTCCTAAATTCTTTTGAAACTTGAAGAAAATGAGGTAAATTCAACTGTCCAACTCTTTGAACAGATTAAAATAAAAATAAATTACCTATAATTCTATGGTTCTTCTACCAACTAAATATATCCCTTAACAAGTGAAAAGCAACTTAATTGAATGAGATATCTTATTTTATGAAGTTGTTATGTTAAAATTCATTTAATGATAGTTGGCTGTGAGAAGGCTATGAAAAATGAATTTCAGAAGAGTTAATTCCTTTATTATTTTAATTGTTTTTGTGGTCAGTTGATAACTTAAACAATAACAATAAAACTATGTAATATAGATGTTTTGAACTTCATATGGAAGAAGGTACACATCTAATGTTTATAATTTTGAAGGTAGCATTTAGAATAAAATTTAAAAGTGTTTTTGTAGCAGTCATTGCTATTGGCCTCTGCATATAGCCCTTTTGTATTTACTTCTATCTCTAAGGGCTTGAACTATGAATACCTATAACACTCTTCTCAAAGGCTTCTTGCTGAAAGGTCATACCAATCTTTCAAACAAAGAAAGCCAGAAGTTCTAGAAAAGTAAAAAATGCCCTAGAAATGCTCATCAATGAAGTTCTATTTTTTAAATGTATTTAGTACAGGGTCTCACTATATAGATTGACTCACAGTGATCTCCCTGTTTTCAGCCTCCCAAGTGCTGGGATTACAGGCTTGTGCCACCACACCAAGTCCCAATCACCGTCTCAGCTCACCCCAGTGTCAAGGTCAGCAGCATGCTGGGGGATCAAACCCCAGCCACTGTCCTCTGCCTAAGAAGGTGCTTTAGTCCACTGAGATATCTGTCTGGCCCAACAATGAAGTTCTTAAACAAAATACACACATACAAGAAAGTGCTAAGAATGGCAAAGTACTATTTTCATTATAATGTGGCGGACTATGATTCACCAAATTTCATGAATACTCTAGAATGAGATTTAATTTAAAAGAGAGTTTTTGCAAATATAATTAGCTAAGGTGAAGAAATACTGAATGCAATGACAGGTGTTCTTATGAAAAGGTCTTGTGAAGACACACACAGTAGAAAACCATGTAATAACAGAGACAGAGATTGGGGTAATGGAATTAGAATCCATAATACAGGAGTCCAAAGTATTTTGTGAGGAAGAATAAAGATGGGCTCTAGGCTTCTAGGGACCAAGTACCTGAAATGCAACCCAGGACCCATTTACTAACTGCACAGTGCCAAAACTCTGCAATTAAACTTGAGTATGGAGGTTTATTTTGTAAAATAATAATAATAATAATGAAAAACCGGTACCCAATGCTCAGCTACTAGGAGTCAGGTTCTACCAGACATACACTTTGAATTTTAGCCAAATTTAAGAATAAATGTGTGTTTTAAAAACTTGAATCATGATATTGTGCTACAACAGGACCTAGGGAGCTGATACATTGGTTTTATCCCAGGAAATATGAGTGAAGCAAGCAATTTCAGTTTGTAACCAAGAGTATCATCACTTGTCAGCTAATAAAAAACTGTAATCTTATTCTCTATGTCTGAATCAGTACCTTCCACAGCCCAGGTGTTTGCATGAAAGAAAGTGCTCAAGGACAAAGCAGGCTTTAGAAAATGTGGCCCAGGCTGGCCTGAGTAGCAGATTCTAGGCGTGATCATTTGAATGAAAGAAAGGAGGAGAAAAACTACATCTACTTTCAGATTCTGAATATACACTGATTTCCACGTGAATCATCTCAACCAGTGTTTTTGTAGTAATGATTTAAATTAGTTCTTCTACAGAGAAGAGGAAGAAGGAAATTGGAAACCAGACAATTCTTGGGCCAATGGTATCCTATCCAAGGACTATTAAACACTATTTTGTTCTCTTTAATGGGAACTGAGCATCCTTTTGTACTCCTAGAACAAAATCAGACTATCTATCCTAAAAGAGAGATTAGGAATACCAGGTGCCTACCAATATTTTTTGATTTGACCATGTTCCATATTTAATCACTTTTTGCTGCCTATCTTTCCAAAAAGAAATTTCCTTTAAAATACTTGCTCTGGATATTGTTTTCAAACTTAAAAAAAATTCACTATGATAAAATATTAATAAGTGTGTGGTACTAAGAATTGAACTGAACATTGTGCTTGCTAGAAAGCAACCATTTTACCAATGAGCTATACTACAGCCCCTGTTTTTATTTTGTTTTAAATTTTGAGACAGTGTCTTACAAAACTGCCCAGGTTATCTTCGAATTCGTGGTCTTTCTGCTTTTACCTCTTGAGTGAGTAGGAGTATAGGAATGCAAGCACTCCCAGAGATAATATATTGCTTATAAGTTAAACTTCTAAGGCAAATAAATCACATTTATTCATGTTCTATAACAACTTATGTAAAACTACCTGTAATAGTTTTATTGTAAGTGGTTCCTCGGATCTGTGAAAGAAAAACTGCTTTAGACATGCAAACAAATTTTATTCAGGTTAATGCAATGGAAAAAAGGTTTACTAAAAAAGAACGCATCCAAAAAGTGTGAGAAAAGGTAGATAAATCAAGGTTTATTAAGATATCCACTACTGGCCCTGAAAAGAGGAAAGATTTATTTGGACTTCCAGTTCTTAGAAGATTTAGTTCATAGTCACTGGGCTCCAAGACAGATCAGGGATGGTAGCAGGGTCTGTAGGAGGAAAGCTGCCTATGTCCTAGTTACCAGGAAGCAGAGAGAAAAGGTAGGACCCAGACAGCAGACTCAGTACACTGTTCTAGCTCCATCCTCCTTCCCTAGCAGTAACCTTTAAGCAGGCCCCACCTCTTAACAACACCCAGCTCCTGAGGTCCTTGGTGAATGAACCCACTTATTTGCATAACACCCCAGTGAGCCAATCACATTCCATGCTTGTGAGCATTTTGGGGGGCATTTTAGATCTAAACCAAGAAAGAATGTTAGAAAGCTCATCCAAAATAAAAATATAGACCATAGAAGAATATAATCTTTTTTCAACTTTATAAATTAAAAAATATTTATGCACCCTATTATTATTGTACTGACCAGTTTGCCAATTCAAAAATATAATGACTTTTAAAAAATTTCCTTTTACCTTTCTCTCAAAGTAATAGAAATAAATAGAGCCATTTTGGAGTCTTTTAAAAATGAGAAATTAAAAATAAAAAATTTCCCTCTTTCAGATAAATTTCTCATTTTCTTCCCTACTTTGAGAAAAACTGATCATTCTGGTTTCAATAAGTACAAAGTTTGTTGAGGAGACACCCACCTCTAACATACTTTGTGGTGTGTTAAAAGAAACAATTAACTGAAATGAACTACACTCATTTGCATAGCCCAAAATAGCTCTTCCTACTATTCTGAATGGTTTGCTGTTTACTCTTCCTAATGATGTTATTACCTGTCTTTATAAATCCCAGGCTTTCTCTCTCTTCTTTGACACATTCCTTATAGATGCTATTTCTATTGCAACAGCCTGAATAAAAAAATCTAAATCATCAGGGGCATTTTGTCTTTTACAAAATCAATCAACTGCCTGCAATGAGTTTGGATTCCAATAACAACAGCTGTTTCCTGAATCATCTCTACTGGATTGCTATTTCTAATTCAACACGGAAACTTGATCCATCATAAAGTGGTTAACAGGTTCCTTTACATTTCCTCTAACTTCCCAACTAGTCAGTAAGATACAATATTATATAATCAGTTTTACAGACACAAATTAAAAATAGTATAGGCTAATGCACAAGCACGAGAATAATTTACACTCTAAGTACTGAATCTCTTAACAAACTCATAAACAAGTGTTCTTTTAACTTGATATATCTCTTATGGTTCCATAGCAACTCTAAAAATATACTAGAAAATCTCTTGGCATCAATCTCTCTCTCTCTCTCTCTCTCTCTCTC
>NDGM011056124.1:0-12877 GCA_002564305.1 Octomys mimax
TTTGAATACACAGATACAAAATGGACATTCATCTGTGTACCCTTTTCTTGTTTAGTTCCGTTACATTTAAACTGTTCTGTCAAAGAAATAAATACTTAAAGTAATGGGTATATTAGTTTGATAATTAGCTTGATCTCATTATTCTATATTCACAAGTCATAGCATCACTTTGTACACTATAAATATATACAACTGTAATTTGTGAATTTGAAAATGAAAATTTGAAATGAATTTTAAAATGAAAAATGGTTGACCCTCACTTCACACTTCTTCCTTTTGGATCACTGTTTGGTAATGTGCATCACAAATCACCTCAAATCAGGATTAAGAAGTCCCTGATTCTCAGTTTTGTACATTTAGGCAGTTAATCTTCAGCACACTGTCAGTCACTACACTTAAATCAACAACTAACACAGAGAAAATGTGGACATTTCTTAAGTCCACCACATTGCGGGGTCGGGAGGTTATGTGACAAGAAGTATGCTGGACACAGAACAGTTCACTTTCAAGTACCGTGCGCTACAATATCCTAATGTCAGGATTCCAGAAAAATCCACACCTGTTTCCTGCTCTTTGTGCCTCTAACCAATCCCACATAGGAATCCCCAGTGCTTCCCATCTTTGACAATTTAGTGGGAAGGAAACCCTTCACAGCTCTCACAGGTCTTTCTTAAGTTTCTACAATGTGAAGTTGAAGCAAATCCCAGCCTCAAGAAGCTCAGGGAGCATTACAGGAAGCACAAAATAGATAAAGACAAAGAACTTGCTACTTCTGCATTTTGCAGTCTTGAGAAGTTTTCACAAAGTGAAGAGGCTATATTTCATATATCCTTCAATTATTATTTCTTGAAAGGTTAAAAGATAGCCTTTCCTATGGGAACACAGGTCTGTCCATAAAAATTCTGTACAATCTAAAGCCAAATATGACTGGAGTATTAGGCCATCAGCCTGTAATATGCTTAAAAGCACCTCCTAGACTAAAAGAAAGATGAGGAAACCTCTGTTGTTTTATCTTCATAAAAACCCCATCTAAATTCATAAGCAGATACTTGATGTTCAAGGTTAAGTTAGTTCCAACTTTAAGAACTACCTTTTAAGTTGATATATGTGAAACGCTGGGAGAACGGTCCACAATAAAAGCGATCTAGAAAGTTAGCAGCCAGTGACATTTTGCACTGACTCAAAAGTGCAGTTTCTAAAAGCAGGGATTAATGTTTCACTGAGAAAGCAAGCACTAGTCAGTATCTGCATCTGAGATCCGCTCTGGAGACAGCTGCTGCGTCCCCTGCATGCCTCAGAAATCGTGCCCATTAGGAAACGTGTCTGGGCTTCCCATTCAAAGGCAGTCCGCTCTTTGCTCACAGTTGTTTTAGAGATCGGTCTTTTCTAATAAATCAAAGCAAGGAGGAAAATATTTATGAAAAAGAACCATAACTTCAAATATTTTCCATGGTGCCAGAGAATAGTGGTAGGGAAAGGGCTCAGGACAGGGTGGGGGGTAGGAAGAAGAAAACTCCTTATTTTACTCCAAACATGCACACCCTGTGGGAAACACATTTCTGCCTGCCTGGTTTCCAGCATCGAGTCCACAGCTTTCTCTTGGCTTCACGCCTCCTCGCGGCCCCTGGAGAACATTCCCAAAATGCATTGCTCCTGCTCTGTATGATTATGCCCAAAAGATACAGCTATGCTAGCAGTGTATTCCAACACCCAACACATGAAGTCTTCTAAAAAAAAAAACAAAAACAAAAACAAAAACTTATTCTTTAGATTGAATTTGACACAGTAGTACAAAATAATCCCAACAGATGCTTTAGAAAGACTCAATCCATTAAGGATAACAATCGAAAGGGAGAAAAAAAAGGACTCTTAGGTTTGTTTAGTGGTTTTTTTGTTTGTTTGTTTGTTTGTTTGTTTTTGGTTGTTTTTTTTTTCTTTAAGTCCCACCAAGCAATGTTCAGCTTTGGATGAGGACACAGGATTGAAATTGGATGAGCTCCCCAGGGCCAGTTGGAGACCGGCAGATGTATTTCTCTGAATGCAGACAATAACAATATATTATAGCTGTTCTGACCCAACTCTGTGACCTAGCTGGGTTAATGACTTATTTTCCCTTAGTCATGTTTCTGTGAAGGAGTTTTCATCATATTGTAAGGGCTCTGTGCTCCTCAGAGCCAAAAGTTGATTCAGTTTCTGCAAAGTTCAGTGGAGATCTTAGGCAGCTGCGAGGACTTGGATCACTCACAGAGCAGGGTCTCGGGGACAACGTGGTCCTGCTGCTTGTACGAGCAGGCTCACAGGCTGGCCAGTCAGCCTGATGATAATGGCTGCATTGCTCCCGTCTTTCTCATTTGCAATGTCCCCACTTGCATGTGCGTGTGTGTGTGTGTGTGTGTGTGTGTGTGTGAACACTGTCGCACTGGCAGCAATGCAGGGAGCAGTGGCTCACTTCCAGTTCTCCATTTGTATTATACAGCCCAGTCTTGTATTATAGGATGAAAGATGGAGCAACCCATCAGCAGGGGTCACATCTGGAAAATGAATAAACACCCGTTTGCTGGGCAAATGGCTTTGCTTCCACTTCAAGCTATCTACATCTAAATAATAATTTCTCCAGAACTTCAAACCAGCAAACTGTCTTTTCAAAACCCAGTTTTTTTTCTAACACTGGTGGTTATAGATTAATAAACAGATTATTTCCACCTCTTTATAAGGCATTCAGGTTGCATAATGACCAGTTATGTATCTGTCCCCTATAGTAACCACTTATATCAGATAAAACCCCATTGAACCAAGCCCTGGACTTATTTTCCAATACTATGTTGGAACCCTCAAAAATATAAGGAAATCAATGGTTTCTGACTAGTTACACTGGGGAGTAGACATGAAGACCATGGGGGTGAAAGTAGAAATAAAGTATGTAAGCCCCCTTTACCCTCGGAACAGAGTAACATTTGGGTTCAGCACCAATAAAATTCAATATTAATAAGATAACTAAAACTCTAAAGTCTTTATACATAGAGAAATCTGTCAGCTTTCCAAAGTCTCAGAAGTGGAGAAAATTGGCTCTACATCAAGCAGGTGACCTGAATATTCAGTGCTGATTCCAGAAGAGAGGAAGGCAGAAATATTTTAAGATTCCATGGGAACAGACACATAATACTCACAGGCAAAAGAAATTTCATTCAACAGAATTAATCAAATCTCCCTTGTGAGGATCTTCACATTCCACATTCCTGATGGAGCACTGAGAGGCTCCCAGCGCCTGACTTCCCTGAAAGCTCTCTCTCCCTGCCTGCTCTGCTGTGGAGGCTCCAGCGACCCTCACAGTACTTTGGCTGCTGCCCCAGGGTGTAGAGCTGTGATCCAGGCTGAATAGCCAGGGAAGAGTTGATTCTTCTTCTAACCCTGTGATCATGCTCAGCTCTTTTCTCTACCCAGCACCACATTGTGCTTTGGACAAAAGTAAAAAGACTTCAAAAGCATTGAGTGACTGAAAACTAATGCTTACACACAATGGCTGTAAGAATATTTGGGGAATATACAAACATTTTATCCTTATCTCCATAGAGCTGCAATCTTCTAACAACCTTCAAACATATTTTGCTTCAAAGCCATGCTAAAACATTAAGTTCTCTTAATTTTCTTCTAATGCAATACATTCATAATTCAGTGAGATTAACAGGGTACCACTCTATTTGTTTTTGAAATATATCTTTAGAGTTCCTGCATTGCCCAGAGGTGAGATCTTAAAAACTAAAGAAACAACAGGAAATTAAATTTGTGTTAGGCATTTACATAATGCTTGAGCTAGTGAAGTTTCCCTTTATTATTTTTCAGCTCATAGAACATTCTTACAGATAAGCTGTATTAGTTTTATAAATACATTTTTTAAACTGCCAATGAAAGCTAATCTTGTCATAATGACTTTGATGCTAAAGTACTACTTTTGTACCTAGTGGGCACTCTCAAAATAGTTGTCTCTACTAAATCTTACTAGATCAATAAAGTTTAGGAAGTTCCATTCCCACACACGACTAGTAGTATTCAAGTCTTTAGTATAATATTTTAATGTCTTAACTCTAACAGTAACTATCACAGATAGATATTCTTCAAAGGAAATAGGTCCTTGTTTTGATCAGCTTGGAGGCACCTTTTAGTTTGCCAATGCCAGGGAAATTTTATGAAACTTTAAAAATATTACACATGGCCTCATGCAGGTAATTTCATTCTCTCTCTTATTTCTTGCATTTAGAGCATTTTCTTCTGCATTTTAGACAAGGGTCTACATGGTGTTCAGGGTCTCACTACTAGATCAGACTCATAGTGATCTGCCCATTCACAGCCTCCCAAGACCTGTGATTACAGGCACGTGCCATCACGCCCAGTCTCAAGACTGTCTTAGTGTGCTCTGGGGGTGGGGCTGGCACGGCAGGCCCGGGGATCGAACCCCTGGTCCCTGAGCCTGCTTGCAAGCACTTTAATCCGCTGAGCTATTTGGCCAGCCTAGAGCACCGTTTTAGCCAGCTAAGAACATCTTATATTTTCCTGATTTACTTCTTTCTCATGGGAAGTAAAAAAAATTGCTATTTGTCAATATCCTAGGAGCTTCACTGAAAGACCTATTGAGAAGTTAAGGACTAATTTCTAGTGACTAGTGACACTTTATTGCCACATAATTTTATATATGTATTTATGTGCGCATGAAAGCATTTCGTCATTTGAAGGACACTGGATATTGAACCCAGGAAGGACCAAGCTACTTCCCCAGACCTTTTTAAAAATTTGAGTTAGAGCTGGCAAGATAACTCAGCGGACTAAACTCCAGCTTAGGTAAGTGTAGGGATAGGGATTGATCCAGGCACCAAATGCAGTACCAGCCCTGCCCCCCGGGTGTGCTGAGCCAACCACCAAGATAGTTTGGGTGGTGTGTGCCTGTAATCCCATCACTGAGGAGGCTAAGACAGGAGGATCACTATGAATTGGAGCTGTGCAATGAAACCATGTACCAAATACAATCAATCAATCAATCAATATCCAAGTCAAAGACTCATTCTGTTGTCTAGCCTGCCCTTGAACTCATGATCATCCTGATTCAGCCTTCCTCCTGTGTAGCTGGGACTGCAGGTGTGCACCACCATGCCCACCTACTGGTACACAGCTATCAGTGATTTATAGTAGGTCTTATGACCCAGCATTTGTGTTTTGTTATTTTTGTTTGGGTTTGGTTTGGTTTATTGTTTTATGTGGGGTTTTAAAAATATTTTTTGCTGTTGTTTTGAGACAAGGACTTGCTATGTAATTAGTTCAACTAATTACATAGTTGAACTAATTATGTAGCACAGACTAGCCTCAAACTCAATGATCTGCCTGCCTCAGCCTCCAGAATTCTGGAATCACTACATAAGTATGCCCCCTCATGCCTAGTCAAACATTCATTTTTATGACATTAAACTAATTCAGGTAGTCACCTTCACTATATGGACTCATAAAATGGCATCCCAATCTCTGGTGAACTGGCTCACTGAGTACTGTGAGCTAGTGGAAACAAAGGGGCTCAGAAGCAAACTCTATCTCAAGTTCTTCTGCCTTTATTTCTGTTTGTTGCTCTCCCTGTCCAAGGCCAGCCATTAAAAAATACAATTATTTTTCCCAAAAGTTCATAGAAACTGGATACTCTCACCTTGAAAGCAAGCCATAAATTCTAGAAATATACTCCAACCTTCTGTCTGTCTGTGGGGGTGCTGGCCATCAAGAACTCCTTTGATCTACCTTGTCTGTAGTAGCTTGCAAGACCTTTGATCCTGAGGACTTGTGGCCCAGTCCCAGAGGAAGGTGCTACACAGAGTCCAAGAAGAGGCTGAACACACTGGCCTTGCTGGGTTTCCCTTCCCATCTATCACCATTAATTCACATCCTTTTGTCTATAAAAATAGAAAGGTTTTCCTGGGATGCTGAGACTTCATTTCTGAGGCCTCCCATGTCACATGAATTGTTGATCAAATAAATGTGTTAGTCTTTTCTCTTGTTAACCTGTCTTTTGTTACAGGAATGTCTGCTCTGACCCTTATCATGGGTGAGGAAAAGCCTCACACCTTTCCAAGCTTATAACATTAGGTTTGCATTAGGTACGGAGCATAAGTGACCTAACAGAGGGGCCACACCATATTTGCCATTTTAAGTACTGCATGTGACACTGGATTAGAGCTACTCACATTTCTCTAGTACCTTGCTTTATACTTAAGCAAAATAGCTCTAAGAATTAATAAATTACCCAAAGCACTAGACCTATATATACTTACCAGCCAGCATATGCATACATTCCATAATAAAAAGCCAGTGGCAACCCCATAAGACTCGAATCTTTTCCAGAAAAGGGATCTTTGAAATGCTGTGTTTGTCCTGCAATTAGAATGCAAAAAGTTTAGAGCTTTCCTAAAGAACTGGTTATTATTCACTCTAACTCTAAACATAGGAATTTGAGAACGAAACATTACTGTTTTAGGTTTGTATTCTTTGTTCTCTGCTGATTAATAGCTTTGTATATTGATATAATACTGTACCCATTCTAGAGAAAAAGTTTCAAAAGTGTGCTGATCACTGGGCATCTTATTTCACATTTGTCTTTTAATAAAATCATGTCTAGAATGAAAATATTATTTTAAACACACTTCCTCACTGAGCATGCCTCTACTTCAACCAGCAAAGAAGCTGGTCATTCCTAGGTGAAATGAGATTAACGCTCTCCTGAGAAGGGCACAGTTTTCTTCGTGAAACATTAAAGAGAAATTACACTGAATTCTAAACTGAATTTTAATAAATTTTGCATTAAATGTGAATTGAACCGATATTACATCTATTCAGCCAATATTTAAATTTAGCAGGAGAAAAGTCTCTATTTTGCAAAGAAAATAGCATATAAAATTACCCAAATCACAAATGACTTCATTGTATAATTGGTCAACAAAAGAGGGGCAGGAGGTAGCCGAGGTACATGGGACACAGTCTTCCAAATCAAATTTCAACTGCTGCCTGCATTACTAAGCACAGCATTTGCACAGAAGACAGAAACCCAAAACTGGAGAATGTTGAGTTTTTCCTTCAAAATAACTAATTTCCAAACATGTACAGCTCACTTTTTAAAATGATACAATGAGTCAGAGGTGCCTGCTCTATTCAAGCACCTCTTGGTCCTTAGAGAAGGAAAACATAAATATTGGCTTTCAAATAAAACCATCTCTTGAGTATTCTTTTATCATGATTGTGACGTTCTTGGCCTACAGGACACTATTCCTCAGGGAGCTGCACTGAATAATCAATAAGGGGGAAAAAATCTTTTTAAAGACCGAGTCATGGGCTGGCCAAATAGCTCAGTGCATTAAAGCACTTGCAAGCAGGCTCAGGGGCCAGGAGTTCAATCTCCAGGCCTGCAATGTGGGTCCTGCCCCCGGGGAGCACTGAGATGGCAATTAAGATCAGGTGTGGTGGTGCCCACCTATAATCCCAACTCTTGGGAGGCTGTAAACAGGTGGATCACTCTGAGTCTGATCTAATAGTGAGACCCTGAACACCCTGTAGACCCTTCCCTAAAATAAAAAAAGACTGAGTCATGAATACAGTTCTTCATAAATGTCATTCTGCAAGTTTAAAAAAAAAAAAAGAAAAGAAAAATGAGAAGCATTTTGTTTCAAAACTTGAAGAGTAGTTTGGCTATATAACAGAGGTCTCAGGAAAATGAAAGTCCAATGTTCAAAGGAAAGTTCAACACATATTCATAAGTGAATGCACAACATTTTCAGGATCTAATTAGAGTAGAAATAGATGTGCAATATAGGTTAGTGAAGACTTTCGTACAGAAAATATGTGATTGTATTATAAATAAAATTACAATTTTATTTCACTTTTTATGAAGAGAACAAAAATATCTACTAACAATGCTCTCCAAAATATTAAAATTTATTTTATATGTGCCAACATACTAGGTGAATTTCTCTATTAGGTGAGATCTAAGAAGGAACCTGGTCACACAAAGTGCTGATCTTGTATTAGTTAGAGGTCACTCTATTGTAAACTGCCCAAGGATCCAAGATCTCTATCAAATCAAGATTTTTCATTTTGAGGAACTTAAAATACAGTGCTTACCACTGTGAACAAATGATCCTACTTCATACACATATAAAATTCAGGAGTCAGAAATGACTAAGTATGCCAGTCTACCAACAATGTCTGATATTATATCAAAAAGAAAAATAAAATTTTATCTTAGCTTCAGGGGATAGTATACCAATTTTTGGAATCTAAACTAGGACTAAAAAGGGGTCAATGACCGAAAGTTTCCACCCTTTCCGAATAGCAGAAAAGGCCTTAACAGAAGAGTAAAGACTTAGCTCTAAACGATGAAGCACAAACAGAATAGATGATTCTGCATACATTCCTGGTCAATTAAATAGAAGATGAGCAGACCAACTTTGTGGAGGGCAAGGTGAATTAGCAGAGCAAGCTCATATCTTCCTTTCAGTGTAAGCCCTGGTGTTCAAACTCTTCATTGTATTTATTCCAAGTTGGCTGAAGCTGCTGGATTTGATGAAAGCATTTTGCCAGCAGGGCTGTAAGATCTCCCACTAGGCTTATTAAATGGACAACAGCCTCTCCTTTGCCCAGCTACAGAGTGACCGATCTTTCTGTGTTTGTTATTGTTTAATGCCTCTACCAACTGCGACGATTTTGCTGAACTTTGGCATTTCCTTTGCCTTGTTGTAATTCTTTTCCTGCAATGTCATTAAATTTCTCTATAAATTCCGTCTTCCAACTGACAAAATCAATGTAAACATTAAATACTTAACATGACCAAGTTATAAGCACCACACATTTCTTTCTTTCTATTACATCCTACTACAGCACCCATTGCCAACAAAATACCTCATGTGGCCCTCCTCCAACCCTTTCCACAGAATACAAGCAATTGCATGCACAACTTTCCTAAAACATCTAGAACTCTATATGTCATTAGCTCTCTGCTTCTTTTGTTATTAAATAACAAAATCTCTAAGGCAAATATTTCCAAAACAATGATCCTTTTTTGGTAGAAATGCAAATTTTATATTGAAAATAATATAACCAACCAAAGTTAAGAGTTTGCAGCTACTTTTTTAGGAAATAAATATTTATTTCTCAGGAATGTTGTTTCCATACCTGACTACTCTTCCGATGATACCACTCTCAAGATAAAAGAAATAATAACCAAAAAAGATAGGATTATCAACCATCTCCCATTTTCCAAAGTCTTATTTCTCTTTAAATTTGATTACTACTATTGAACAATGCTAAAGTAAAAACATAAGAACATATTTATCTGTAGTGAAAGTTTTTTCTCAAAAATAATCTTGGCAGAGCTTTTTTTTTCCAGTTTGAGGCTTTACTTCAAGCAATATACACCAAGAGAAATTACTGATGCCTTATTTCATTGCTTGACCCAGTCTTAATCCCCTTGCTGCCTCTCAACCATAAATACCAACTCACTCTCAGTGTAGCAGGCTTTCCAATCAATTAGATGACGGTATGGAGTTTAAATTCCACAAGCAGAGACTAATTAAGGATTCTGCTGGTACCAGCAAAAGTTAGTGTTAGAAGAGACCAAAAGCAGATACGTATTTTTAAGAGCATTTACTTTTCCGTCCATACCTTTAATTAGTTGCATAACTCCAGGGACTATAATTATCAGAATTGCTGTGAGCTTGCAAAAGGTTAAGAAAATCTGAATCCGGGCACTCCAGCTGACACTCATGCTATTTAGGACCATCACTAGAGCTGCAAACAAATAGATGAAGTTATAAAAGGTAAACCCTCTTGGGCACAAAGACATCTTACATTCTTGTTACTCAAAGTGAAATGTGAAAACCAGCAGTGTTGGTATTGCCTGTAACAGTTTTAAGATGTAGAATCTCAGGCTCTGCCTCAGCCCAAACGAATGCAAAGAAGCACTGAAACAAGATTTGGTTATTTGTAGGCACATTGTAACCTGAGAAGTGTACATAGTTACAATTTCTGTTCTTTGTATATGTCAATAAGAAAGGACACATAATGTATGGCTCTAAGAGGTGTATGAAAATATCTTCTACTCAAATGCAAAAGTTGTCACAGAATGCAAATTTCTGAACTTAACCCTAGCTTCACATGGCAAGTTTTTCCAACCTCATGAGAACACTCTCACCAGGGTGGACTGCACTCCAGAGAAACAAGTGGACAAGTCAGCTGGGATCTCATTCTTCACCCTCAGCATTAGTTTAGTCAGCACTTTTTTTAGGTCATTTTTCTACTTTTCAGTTAACATGAAAGGTTGACTTTCAACCTACCCTACAAGCAGAAGCTTCCAAGATATGTTTTGAGACTTATGAATGTCTAGGTTAGAATATAAACTGGGCTCAGAGTTAGCAGAATTTTCCATTCTTAAATGTTGCCCATGATTTCCCAAGAAGCAGTGACCACATACCCTTCCCACCTTCTGGAACATGAAAATGTCAAGTGGAGAAGAAGGGTTGCTCATCTCTGTTTCAATAATATCCAGATGTATGCCTGGCTCAGGTAGACAACTAACATATTTTTGCTTGACTGCATGAATGAATTGGATCCTCTATTTTATTTTTTTATTTTTTAAAAAACTCTAAAGCACAGATGAAGGGTTATTCTTTAAAATCTTCCTCTACCCTATAGAAATTATTGGGAATACCCTAGACAAACAATTTCAACTTTATGGTCTTTTTGAAACATTATGTTTAGTGCAGACAACGGGAACAAAAGTAGCTACTTTGTTTATTGACATTTGTTATCTATAAGCTTTACTTTTATAGAGATGCATTATCCATAAATAACATAAATATATAAAATATATCTCAGGGGATGAAACAAATCACAGAATCCTTATCTCTCAAGTTATAACTGTAGGCTTTCCATCTGTAGAATAATAATAGTAATCTTCATACTGCCCATCATCTGACAGAATCACTAGCTCATTTCAGTATTTAACTACATTGTGTTATCAACACATAATGTGTAATGATAGAAATTTTTACAACATCGATCCTGAAAGACTAATTATGTTATATCTTATTTAATAGCTTTGTGTATAATCATTTAAAAGCATGATACAATTAAATATTTTTGTAATATATCATTGACCAATACCAATGGATAGATGGATTGGTATATATGATAGGTAGGTAGGTAAGTAGATAGATAGATAGACAGATAGATAGATAGATAGATAGATAGATAGATAGATAGACAGACAGGCAGGCAGACAGACAGACAGACAGACAGACAGATAGATAAGGAGATAGATAAAGACAGAAGGAAAGGAAAAGGTCTGAAGGGATCATTACCAAAACACTAACAGCAAGTATCTATAAATGATAAGATGCTTCATAATTTCCAATGTCTGATATTTATTTTTCAGCTATATTTCAACAGATTTGATAATGAACATGCAGTATTGTGATGACTGTAGCCAACAGTACTGAATTATAGACTTCAAATTTGTTTAGCTGTTCTCACTACAAAACAAAACCGGACTAAGGAAGGTAATATCTGCTTTAACTGACTTGCTGTGACAAATACTTCATAAAATACATGAATCATAACATTGTATACTCTAGCATAATGGAATTTTATTCAATAAAGCTGTAAATGCTGAAAGAGAAAGAAAGCAAGAGAGAAGGAAAGGAAGGAAGGAAGGAAGAAAGAAAGAAAACTTCATTTTTTAAAATATTTAAAGTTGGGAAACAAGGGAACCATTGACCACATAGACAGTGAAATGAGAGTCACTAAAGAAGACGTTTGCAGGGCAGGCAAGATAGCTCAGTGGTAAAGTGTCTGCTTAGGCAAGTGCAAGGACCACGGTTCCAGCCCCTGGTCCCACAGGCTGTGCTAGCCCCACCCTGGGTGGACAGAGCCAGCCACCAAGAGCCACCAAGACTGGGCATGGGAACCTGTGCTGGGGAAGCTGAAGTAGGAGAATCACTATGAGTCTGAGCTATGTAGTGAGACCCTGTACTGAATACATAAAATTTAAAAAAGAAGGAGGAGGAGGAAGAAGCGGACAGGAAGTGGAAAGGAAAAAGTGGAGGAGGAGGAGGAGGAAGAAGAAGAGGAGAAGGAGGAAGAAGAGGAGGAGGAGGAGGAAGAGGAGGAGGAGGAGGAGGAAGAGGAGGAGGAGGAGGAGGAGGAGGAGGAGGAAGAGGAGGAGGAGGAGGAGGAGGAGGAGGAGGAAGAGGAGGAGGAGGAGACATGTGCAGAGGAGGCATTAAAAATGATTGTTGAGGCTAAAACCCTGAATCAGCTACAGGCAGGCCAAAGAGAAAGGGAAGATATTTTATCTATTTTGAAGTTGAAGTGTGAAGACAGGTCCACTGTCGATGGCAAAGTTCATTACTTTATCAGGAATGATAAAAACATAAAACTACTTCTCCCTTCTTGATATAAAGTGTTGGTATACTGAAAGCAATTTCCTTTCTTCTCCTTTCTGTGATTCATTTCTTTCTCTATGCAAATGACTGTGATGACTCAGTCACCATATGAATATGATTCTTTTTAATTGCAGAAGTTCAACTTTGACGTGAAAGGGGGAAAAAAATGATCTCATGCTCCCATCAGCAACAGAAGAACATTCCTTTCTTTTAAACAGAGCTCCAAATCCCAAAGCACAATTGCTGAAAGAATTCAATGGAAACTGGCCTCTGGGAGAAGTAGGAGGAGAGAAAGGGAACATCCGGGTAGAGAGAGGAAGAGGGAGGACATCGTGCAAGTGGGAACGTCAGGCCATCTTTTTTTTTTTTTAATAAATTTTTTTATTTATGTGTGTGTGTGTGTGTGTGTGTGTGTG
>NDGM011056159.1:0-23108 GCA_002564305.1 Octomys mimax
GAAAACTAAAATTATGACTCATATGGCGACACTATCTCTTAGCAATCAAACTGTAAAACATTTTAATTCACTTCTAACTTCCCACTAGTCTCTGCCTTCATTCAGCCACTTAGTAAGAAAGTGTGAAGCTAAGTCATGTGCTTACAGAATAGCGGAGCACTGGACACCAGCGTGAAGCGGGAGGGGCTTCCTTTCTGTGTATGTTGCCTTCTCTGCACGTGTGGTCAGAAATCCAGACCACATGTGCATCTTTCCAGTCGGACACATTTAGGTTCCGTAAGAATTAAACATCAAATGACATTGTCTGAAAGTTTCTAGGTACATCTCAATTTGTATATTAATGTGTATTAATTTCTCAGTGTCAGCTTCAGCAAGGGTGCTAGTCATTTTATACCAGGTTAATTGAATAAATTTCACATTAGCATCTTCTATGAATAATCATAATATGTAAAAATGCAAATTAACTGAAAACAGGAGACTATAAACGTAGTGAAACCCTGAATCCTGAGCTCACAAATATTAAGATACTTCTGCTGGAATCTGGATTGTGCAGTAGCTGCCCTCTGGGTACCAGTGTGTGCTGGCCACACCGATCCACGGGCGCAGGGGTTTTGCATGAGCGGGTGTTCAGGGTTGTGGTATTGCTCTGTCTACTCCGGACATTCTGTGGCTAAGGACCTTCCCACTGGTGCATGTTAGCTCTCATGTTTTCCAAGAAATATCTAAAGATAGCATTGTTCAGGAATTTGGTAAAGGAGTGTACAAAGAAAACAAAGTAATTCTCAGAAGGCTTCAACTGAGAGAAGCACACTTGGAAAGACTGGATGCAATTTTGCCTTCAGTCCTGTGCTCGAGGTTACATTCGTGACAAGAATAACAACCGAGTTTGCCATTGACGAGATGCCAGGAAATGTCTAATTTTCAGATGACCAAATAGCCTTGAACTTCTTCTGCTCAGTGACGATGAGGGCATGAGCTGCCTGACTGCCACAGAGACCCTGCACCAAGTCGCTCGCAACGCAAGTGAGGAGGCCAGAGGAAAGATCGCACACGCCATTGGATTGGCTCTGAGAGAGGCGCAGACCGTGCCTCCCAAGGTTCACAGACCTGTTCCGCCTCTGGGAGCACCGAAGGCCATGTGGCCCTCCTTCCTGGACAATTCCCTTGCACATCTATGCACACATCTATGTGAGCCGTGCAGTGACCCTTCCTCTCTGTGGGTGGGTAGGGAGTGAGAGGGGCTCACACCTTGCAGTGAAATTACTTTGTTAGAAAGAGTGTTCAAACAATGCCGGACTTTAGGCCCACACTGTGGCAAGAAGCAGCCCTAAGAGTAGAGCCTGATGGTCTGGGGCCACAGCACCTGCCCCTACCTGGTGTTCTCTTCTCGGTTGTGCAGGCAACAGTTCGCAGCATTCACCAGAAAGCCAAAGAGGCGGCTATACAGGGACTTGGCCAACAGGTCGCGGTGAAACTCAGCAATATGCACAGTGTGGCGCCGTGTTATCCAGTCTCCTAAAGGAGCACAACAAGAAGAGGCTTAGGACCAGCAAGTGGGAAGTGGCACAGCCTGAACATCCTTCCTGTTCCCCCCATCTATGGCTATGGAAGGACGTGGCAAATGGTGCTGTGATTCTAATACTCACCAGGTCTCTGTGGGCTATCAAGTAAAATGTCCCTAACTGAGAGTGACACGCACTGTGACCTTTCTGCCACAGGCCCCAAGCACAGATTTGGGCTCTCAGGAGGCCGTGTCATTTCCCCTGGGAAGCAGCCCTTCCCAGGACACCCCCAGCAGAGTTTTCTGATAGCTGCTCAGGGGTTTGAACACTGAATCCATCCAAGGCATCTGGGATCTGCATATCTGGAGAAGGGGCTGTAGTCTTAATTCTGCTCTAAAGAACCCCAAGTGTGGGACTAGAGCTAAGAGCCTGGGCTCTCCCCCCAGAGAAACCGCTCTGTCATTCTCATAAGAGAGAGAACAGATGGGAGAGGAGACTCAGGAAGGACAGTGGGCAGAGGCTGCTGAGGGGCACCACAGCTGGCAGCAAGTGCAAGGGCCAGCTGGATGGCCACCAGCATGGTGGCAGCCCAGGCACAGCATGCAATAGATGATGATAGGTGACCACACCTACACAAGCAATAGATGGTGACAGCAGCTCATTCTTCTCCAACAGTGTACCAAGGAAAAATGGAACGAGGTCCCAGGAGTAACTTGGGGAGCACTGAGTGCACAATGGGAAACTCAGCAGGTCCACAAGTGTGCACATGCAGCTCTGGGAGCAGGGGTGGGCCAGATAGCATCAGCCAGGCAGCCCAACACCTGCAGTGCAGTGCTCAGGGGAAGCCAGCAAGACACGCGGCGCCTTAGAGAAAAGAGAGCACTTTGGAGGATGGTGGGCCAGAAGGGTGACAGGTTCAAGCCAGGCACTTTAGTGAGGCCTTCTCTTCAAACTTAAAAATGATAAGATAAAAGGTCTGGGGATGTAGCTTAGTGCAAAGCCTTTGTTTCCATTGCAGGTACAGAAGAAGGAAGAGGAGGAAGGGAGAGGTTCAGAAGGGAGGGGAAGAGAGCATCACTACTCCAGGTCCCACACTGACAGCGATGCAGAGGCTCGCAAGGGGCGAGTCTCAGGGAACAGCTGAGGGCGTGGAGGGAGCCAGGCCCTGCACCTAGACGGCTGGGGCTCATGCAGCTTCCACTCCAGCCCAGTCGGTGGTGGCCTGGGCTCAAAGTGGTCTGACCTCTTGAGTCTCAGCTTTCTCGTTGTTAAAATGGTTACATTATGCCCACCTCACAATGACTTGTGAGAGATCACAAGTAGCACAGTCAGAGTGCTGGACGCAGTGCCCACCCATCCTGGATCTCAACAAAGGAAGGGGCTGTTCTGAGTGCTGAGAGGGAGGGTGGCTCTTGGCACTGCCCAGGACAGCGTAGCCCCACGCCATGGGGAGCACACTGTATGGGAGTCCAGCCTCCAAGAGACAGCGTTACTAGAAAGGGTGACCTGTTCATTGAGCATGCTTTCAGAATCCTAAGGCATTTACGGTTTAGAGCCAAATCAGGGGACATGAGTTCTAGATGCTTCTCTCAATTGGCCCTCAATTGACAGAACTAGTTCCCAGGGCAGGGATAGACAAAGGTGTGCTTAATCCTTGTATGTGAGGAAGACCAAAATTCGTAACATGGCAAGTATCATCTGCAGAAAGCTTACCTTTAACATACTGAATGTCGGTTGTTAGGGCAGAAGCCAGGTCGTCTGCTGACACTTGCAACATCCCAGCCACTGAAACCAAAGCAGCACGAGAGACACAGTCAGCAACCTTGCTGGATACAAAGAGCGTTGTACCCTGCAGTTTCCTGCACTTCGTGTGTGCTGAGAAGAGCGCATGTGCGCTGTGGAGAAAGCGACATGGCTGCAGGGGTCAGACTGGGGCGAAAGGTCATCCTCGCGGGGCTGCCCTCCCGACTCCCAGATGGCACCTGGGCTTTATTTCCAGATTCCTTACTAAGTCACTTTGGAGAAAGCACAGAGGCCATGTGATGGCAAGCTGCAGTTCTGAGGTCTTCTGAAAAAACTTGCATGTGATTAGCAAGGCGCCTTTTGAAAGAGAGGGAGCTTTCCAGGGAGATCTTTGAAGGGAAGCCATTATACTACGCATGTTGAACACGCTGAGCCAACAGCACACCTCTCAGATACTCTGGGTAGGGTGGGGGCGGAGAATACCAGAATGTGACCAGAGGAGCCCGAGTGGGAATGAGGAGTGAGCAAGGGAAGGCGGCGGCAGGGGAAGAGCGCAACAGCTCATCCTGCTGATCCTCCACAGCAGGAATCAGAGCCCACAGGTTCCGGCCTCCTGGAATTCTCCAGAGGACAGCCTCCCTGACAGCTTTGGTGGACTGTGTCTCCCTCTACTGGCCATTTGCAAAGTGCACACCACGGAGCACGCAGCGGCCAGGTGTCCTGGAGCCCTGACCTTGCTCCAGGAGCTGGAGGTCGGACACGAAGGCGACGTCAGCGTCAGTGAGCGCAGTGAACTGGATGTCCCCGAGGTGCAGGATCGCGGTCAGAATCACCACCAGGTTCTCCACCTCCTGCACCATTGACAAACAGAGAAGACAGGGCTGCTCAGGAGGAGGGCTGCTAGGCACGTCCTCACCCCTGAAAGTCTGCTACAGGGACCCGCCGCTGGGATCGAGGCTGCTCAGACCCCAGACGCTGGGTAAAACAGCTATGACCATCTGGCCCCAAGTAGAAATCCCATAGTCAACGAGTAGCTCTTTTCCATCAGCGTTTCTTTTCCTCAAATGTAAGAGAGGAGGAAAATACATTCTGATATAAGTTAGTGTCTTCTTACTTTTTTTTCGAGGTAGAGTCTTACTATGTCATTCAAGCTGGCCTTGAACTGATTATGTAGCCCAGGCTGCCGTTGAACTCACAGTCCTCCTCAGTCTCTGAAGAGTTAGGATCTTAGCAGGTGTGCCCACCACACCTAGAATTTCAGGTCTTCTGAATGCTAACTGTGATTACAGGTAGAAGCCTGCCTGGATGAAGGTCATCTCGAAGGCCTCCCTGCGTGGTGCTGAGCCTGTTTCTGTCCTGCGCCTCCATCATGGCCCCTCCCGAGTTATCACCTCAGGTAGGCTGAGGAGGCAACTGCACCATATTCTACTTCTGGCTCAAGATGCCAGAAAACACAGAAAAGTTCAGGAGCCCTCTGGGTACGTGGAGAGGAGGCGGCTCCGGGGAGTGGGCCCCAGAGCTGGGTTCTGCACAGCAGGGATGGAGGCTGCAGCTTGTTTTGGGACAGATGTTTTACAGCAAGAATGAAAAACCAAGAAAAAGTGGACAGTGAGAGGCAACTCAGGTTGACTCTGAGAGCACAAGCAACAGGACATTCACGGTTCACAGCACCAACACGCCACTTGGGCAGAGGCCCCAGCCACACCCACAGGCTAACCCTCGAAGAACACTAATCCACTCACGCCCAAAACCACAGAGCCCGTGGGGCTTCCATCATCTTCTCCAGCCTCTACTTTGTCAGTGGTGTGTGTGTGTGTGTGTGTGTGTGTGTGCGCGCGCGCACAGCACTAGGAATTGAACCCAGAGCCTTTGCACTGAGCTATATTCAGAGCCTCCTCTTTATTTAATTTATATGGAGACTGGCTCTTGCTAATTTGCTAAATTTCCTGGGCTGGTCTTGAATTTGTGATCCTCCTGCCTCAGCCTCCTAGACTGCAGGGATTACAGGCTTTTGCCCCTTGATTTGGTCACCTTTTGTAAGACAGCACTGTTGTAGACGGACTAAGGGGCTTACAGGTAGAGCACTACAGGATCCTGACATTATGTGAAACTATGCCTACAAAATTCCTAAATCATTAATCAGTGTTTCACATTCAGTTCACTTTTGCTTTCTATAAAGTAGCAGTTTCTCAGCCTTTTAAGCTAGCTAACATGTTTTTATTTCTCAGTAATTCTTAAAGTTCTTCATTAAGTATTTAGTATTTGCCAGACAGATGAAAAAACAGAATTTGTACTGTCCTCAGGGGTCATGCAATTTAGTAACGGAGCAGGTACATGCCATAGTGTGATGGATGCCATGACAGGGAACCTGCAGGCCCCCATGTACAGCAAGGCTGGGGTACTATCATGTGCACCTGTCCCTGTCATTTCTCCATCCCCAAGACAAAGCTTTGGCTGAGGGCACAGGTCATGGCTCTAGGTGATCAACTACCGAGGCCTACAGTTCGCTTCTGGGTGGGCTCTGGTCCCAGGGTGTCCCCAGCAAGGAATTCCTTCCCATGAGGGGCAATGGATAGAGCCCATCTTTTCAATGGGCAAGTGTCATTGTTCAAGTCACTTTACAGGCTCAAAGTGAAGCCTGCATCTCAAAGCTATCACAGTCCTCTACCAACAGGTCATAACTAGTGTGCCATGGGAACTCTGTTAGTTCCTCAGCCAGCTCTCTTAGTTCTCTCCCTCAGAGAACTGTTAGTTCCCTTTATATTTTGCTTTCTCTGACTTGAATATCAATCCTGGATTTTCAAAGTCCTGTTTCCAAGCAACTGGTTTCTGGTAGAATGGCTCCCTGCCCCTGTCTGTGCCTGCTTTTTGGGAGAAGCTAGACGCTTTAGGCGGGCGTCACAGTTTCTATCCAGGGGTCCCCAGAGCCTCACACACTCATGGTCTGGGCTGTGGGAGGTGACTGCATCACAGGTGTGCTGTACTCGTGGGGGGTGGGCCCCGGGGTGCGTTTAGAGCCGATTGTGACATTGGGAGGCGGGACTGGAGGAGGAGGTGGCTGCCGGGGCATGGCCAGGAAAGCTCTCTCTCCCTCTGCCTCCTTGGTCTCTCTGCTTCCTGCCTGCCTGCTGTGCGCTGTTTCGCCTCTGCAATGCCCGGTTGCCCTTCAGCTCTGCCACAGAGCCAGCCGACTAGACAACTGAACCTCTATGGACTGTGAGCCAAAACAAACCTCTCCTCTTTAGAATTATGGGTGTTGGGTAGTGTGTCTCAGTAAATCAGAAGTAGCTGAGATGCTGGGAAGTAATAAAATCAGAACCTTGCAGTAGCAAGTACAAAGATGAAACTGCATGTGAGCAGAGTTCGTCAAAGCACAGAGAGAGAAACAGGCTCATTAGAGCGGAAAGGACAAGATGCTTTCTGGCCACAGCATTTAGAATTCCAGTCTCTAATAGAAATAAAATAAAAATCCCACTCAAAGTCAGGCATGGTGGCACTTCCGGTAACCCTCACACTCCAGAGGCTGAGGCAGGAAGATCACTTCCAGTTCAAGGCTGGGCTAGGCTACACAGTGAGCTCGATGCCAGCCTGAACTACATAGAGAAACCCTGTCTCAGAAAGCAAACACTTGGTCTCTGAACACGAGCACGGACCAGACCAAGGGTCCCAAGTGACTTCTGGTAGGGTCCATTCTCCTGGAGTGACCCTCTCCTGGAGCACATCTAAGTCACTCTCAGTCATTTCTCCATTTGCCACGACTGGCACAAGAGAAAACCCCAGGCCCACTCTGGTCACAGGCGGAACACCACACTTGTGATCGAGTCTGGGCTTGTGTTTTCGTGGCTTCTCAGCATTCCTCTGCTATATCAAATTAATTGCTCCCAAGGACTCAGCCATAACCCAAAGCTCAGCACGTGCAAGTGGGGAGTGTGGCGACAGCGGGAAGGAGAGCCGTGGGTCTCACCGAGGCTAGACCACTTTATATTTATGACTAACTAGACCGTGCTGTTCACGTCAGCAATACACACAGTCATTTAGGCTTTAACTAGTTAACAGAAGAATATTAAAATTTCACTTTTTTCTCTCAAGAGCCACACACCAAGTGCCCAGGAGTGGTGCAGGGTGGACAGCGTTGTTGTCCAGCCCAGGTCAAGAACTTCTCCGTTATCAGAGATAACCCCACAGACAGCTGCCGGAACGGCCTTGCTGTGGTGCTGCTTGGCTTCATAAGATTTGCAGGTATTAGTTAAGAATAAAAACACTTTCTATTAAGTAAACATTTTAATAAAGTGATTATTTTCCTTTTCAAAGCTATTTTCAGCAGTCAACAGTTTCTTGGGGTTTTCTAGGGTCAGTTCAGAAAGTATGATCAAAACTATGGCTAAGACTTAAGTTAAAATAGTCATTATGGTAAAAGGCACACCGCTGTGAGCCCTCCAAAGCCTCCCCTCACTGCAGCACAGTCGGCATCCTTGACACTTTCTGATGTGGCTCTGGTCCTTGCCCCTGAGTGGCTTCAGGTGTGCTGCTCGGGCTGCCACTGTGTCCGGAATAGATTCAATGCCTTCACCTTTTGTGGTTGTCTTGACTTGGTGGGGGGGACCTGGAAGTCACACAGGGCCACACGTGGTGAGTGAGGGGTGAGGAGGCAGCATCGAGTCTTGCAGCCACCTTTCTGTCCATGGCCTGTGCAGCAGCATTTACTGCGCTTTTGATCACACTATGTAAAGACACTCATGAAAGAGCTTCAGGGCCTCTGCTGAGTGGCAAGAGTCATGAGATGAGTGTGTTCAAGGAAAATATTTTGGGGGGATAGCATCAGTGTGTCTTTTACTGAGATAATTTTGTTTTGTTTTTTTGAGTCAGGCTCTCACTATGCAGTACAGGCTGGCTTTGAGCTCACTATATAGTCCAGGCTGGTCTTAACTCACAGGGTTCCTACTGCCTCAGCTTCCTGAGTGCTGGGATTATAGGTGTACAACTCCATGCTTGGCTGAGATAATTTTTTTAAATATAAACATTCACTGTATGCTTTGCCCACTTCTTGAAGTTACTGGACCTGTTCTGGACATGCACCTGCACTTCTCTGGGGACAAGCCTCCATGATGGAGGCCACACCACTCCGACCTGCGCTGCAGGTTCACCCTGCGTCCTGCCACCTCCGCCCTCTCATGCTCCTGGGCCTCCATGTCCTCCGGCCCTCCTAGAATGTGCACTGTGGGAGGAGAGTGCTCAAGCCCGCAGCCACCTCTGCACGCAGCAGGGCGCAGGAAGCACTGTCTAGTGAGTGACTAGTAGACCCTGGCGCAGGCTGGATTTCCTGGCGAAACACCGAGATGACTCACCAGGCTGCTGAAGCCAATCACAGCCAGAGCTTGTCTCAGAGCCACGAATTTGTCCCTGTTCAGCATGTGCTCTGCGGTGGCTGTGTCTCCTCTCGTAGTCTGGTTCAAGTACCTGTGAAGATAAACACACCATGTTATGGCTCCGCATGGAGTGTCACTTCAGCCTCACTCGCCTCCCCCAAATGAGGTCACCTGGACACCATGTGCCCACTACTGACAAAGCTCTGGACCTGACAGCACATGACATTTCTGCAAGGGACAAACACAGCTCTTGTCATCCCAGAACATAATTATGCTGTGTGACATGGCTCTCACTCCAGCTGCGACTTCCTGGAGCGGAGGAGGCTGCAAGTTCCTCCTCTTCTGCAGGTAGGCGCTCGGGAGAAACTGTCTGAGGCACTGTGATTGACAGCGGTGTTCAAGAGGCTGAATTCCCGCCAGCTGGCTGCCTCTTCTCACCGGGGCCTTTTAATTATGAGGAAGCTGATTAATTCACAGATTTATTCCCTTCATTCTGCAAACATGGAGGAATCATTTATCCAAACAGACCATAGGAAGCAGCTGAGGCCAGGAAGACGAAGGGGGCGGGTCCTTTCTGGAACCCCAGCAATGGCAAGATAATGTTCCCAGGGGCAGAGAGGGGAAAGCACAGGACCCTGAGATGGTACTGAAACAGAACAACAGAAAGCAGTGAAACAAATCCGACCCACACTTACATAGTGCATGAGAAACTCAACGTATAAACAGAGCAAAATAAAAGGCAGATACCAGCAAACGGGGGTTGGATCTTTTGCAATGGAGAAGGGGATGCAGAGAGGGAGGGAGGGGAGGAGGAGGGGAGGAAAGAACTACAGTGCTTCCTTCGAGGAAGGTGTCCACCAGGCACTGCAAGCGTGCCCTGATACAAACGAAGATGCAGAATGACAAAAGGTAATAATAACAAAGTATTAGGGAAAGGTGGCCCCCAGAAGTGGCTGAGGAATGAACACCGGAGGGAGGAGGGCTTCCGTCCCAGTGCTGATGTGAGTGCGAGGTTACCAGCAAGCACCTGTAGGCACGGCACCCCTGAAGAACCAGGGGACACAGGAGGGCCCTGCAGGGAGGGCCCCGCGATGGATGGTGCCAGCCAGATAGGGTCTGGTGCACGAGGAAAAGTGCCTGGGCTGTAGCTTCGGGGCCCCTCGCAGGGTCCTGGGCAGGTTCTGGGCAGCTCTGAAGGCCAGAAATGGAGAAGAGGCCCCATGGAGTTCAGGGAAGGGCTCCTGGTGCCCCAGAGAAAGGCCTCTGGGAAAGAGGAGGTCACGGAGGGCCTTGGGGAGAAGGGAGAGAAAGAAGACTGAGGAGCGAGAAAGAGCGTAGAGAGAGGGGTGCAGAGGGCGGGTGGGTGCTCTTGTAACGAGGGGAGGGGATCGAAGGGGTTGCGGGAGGAGGGGACCGTGGGAGAGATGGCCTCACGTGAGAGGGCCTCGTGTTGCTCAGCAGCCCCGCCGATGTGAGCTACTGCTCGGAGGGCACACAGGACAGCCAAGGAAGGACAGAACAAACGCTGGGGACTCAGAAAAACTACAAGAGTCTGCAAGCCTAGAGAATGCTAGGGTAAAACCTAGTGTATAGCAGCTTACCCCAGGAGGCTCCAAGGCTATCAGGGATGCAGGACACGTCGGATTCAGACACAGCAAAGTGAGGAAAAAAAGTCAGATCAAGACCACCAAAGCCAGAGGACCACGTGTTGCAGACAGACTAGGAGAGATTCTGGGTGCTCGGGGTGTTGCCTGAGGACCAGCAGCTACAGAGAAGCAGGGTCCGAGGGCCTCTGCCCCCGGGTTGGGGCAGAAATAGGTGCTTTGTGTGCAGGGTCACTGTGCCAGGCGACAGAGACTCTGCCGAGGAGGATGGGCTGCCGAGGAGGATGGGCGGGAGGCTTGGTGTTGGTTCGGGAGGGGCCACCAGGGAAGCTGAGCTCCGAAGTCTTTGGTGCCAGCCACTGCCACGCTTCAGGATCTGCAGGGTGCATGCAGGACCCTGAGCAGCTGAGACTGGGAAGGGTAGGGAAGGGGGTGACCAGCGTAGTCAGTAGTGACCCAGTGCCAGCCCCGGGCCTCAGGGTAGGAGGAGGAGTCACACCGTGCTATCCCTTAGCAGGGCAACAGGGTCATCAGCTGCATGGGGCTCTACTTTTGAGTCAGCAAAGAGAAGATTCTTGGCCTTAAATGTCTGGCTGAGTTGGTGACTGAAAGGAAAATCATGAATACAGTCACACTGAAAGCCCAGCTCCACAACTGCTTTTCTCCTAGTACTTCTTACTAATTTCTATGCATCCTTTCTCTTGAAATGTTAATTGGTTACTTAAGAATGGTAGTTTTCTTTTTCCTTGAGATGAATTCTAGGGGAAAAAATGTATTTCTGTATTTGTGAAGTGACAAGGTGCTTAAAAGTCCTAATGGATGTGAAAAGTATCACTTGATGATATGTGTATTCAGCAGGTACTTAATGTGCAGATTGGTTGGAGAACCAGAGAGGAAAGAAAGGAAGTAGGTGGGGAGGGAGGGAGGGAGGGACAGAGGGAGGGATGGACAGAAGGAGGGAGGGAGGCAGGGATGGATGGAAGGAGGGAGGCAGGGAGGGAGGGAGGCAGGGAAGGAGGGAGGGAGGCAGGGAAGGAGGGGGGGAGGCAGGGAGGGAGGGAGGGAGGCAGGGACCGAGAGAGGGAGGAGGAGCCCTGCACAAGGAGTCAGCTGGGCCCCACTCCCTCTGATTTGTGCAAAATCGCACTCTCCAAGTCACCCTGAAATCACAACGTGTCCTATTTTTTCTGTCTTGCCATGACTTACTTAAGAGAGCCCAAGAAAGCAAAGGAAAGGGAAAGAGATAAGGAAAGGAAAGAGACAAACACCAAGTGTAAGAGTGCTGACACAAATCTATCAGGTCTTTCTCTGGACTTAGAGTGAATTCTTTTGTATTGTACTTGGTCTTTCCTATGTCCACATCTTTCTAACAGCTACTGTCTGTCTGCTCTTTCAGCTGTGGGAAGGACCTTGAGGTGCTTTCTCGTAGGGGCTACTTTCCACGGAGCCACCCAGGTATCCCCCTGCAGGTATTGACCCGCACCTGCTCCTCTCTGGGACAGCAGCAACCTCAGCGACAGGTGCACTCTGCTGACCTCCAGGGAGTTTAGGCTGCCTTACGCCCCTGCCAGCAGTGGACAGTGGCGAGTCTTTTCATGCAGTCACCAGGATTTCTTAGCGACACGGCTTTTGCATTTGCCACTGTGCTGCATGCGAGAGGACACCCACCTTATCGGGGTCCTAATCTGCATTTCTCCAAGGGACAATGATATCAAATGTCTTTCATGTGCTTATTTGACATTTCTATCTCATCTGCTGAAATAGCTTCATGCCTTTTGTCCATTTTCTACTGAGAATAGAACACCTTTTCTACTGTTAAATTTGGAGACGTCTTTATACATTTTTTATTGGCTATGATGCTTTCAACACTTGGCCTCATGGGGCCACTTGACTTTCCCTGCTTTTAGTGGGGATTTTTGAAGATTAAGAGTGTTTCATTATTACGTGATTCGAAGCAGCCTTTATTCTTTGCATGACTGCCATGTCCATTGTCAAGTTTAATGCTTGTAAGCCTCGAACTAGATTCACACATTTCCTTAAGTTCGTGGTCTGTTTTGAATTTTGTTCTGTAAAGTGTGAAATGTCTCTGCCTTCTTTTGTTATTTGCACCCTATAATACTGTATCTGTGCATGTCCAACTACTTCAGCGCTTTCAGGTGACACCCATCTTCCCTCTGCTCAAGCACTGCAGACCTTTGTCTAAAATCAGCTGAGCATATGCATGAGTCTATGTTCCACAGCTCTCGTTCCTTTGAGCTGTAATTTGTCCACCAAATTGCATGCCAGTATGGTAGGCCCCTGTGTAGATCGAGTCTGTTGATTTTATTCTTTTTCAAGATTATAACTATTTTAAGAGCCTATGCTTTCACAAATAAGTTTTAGAATAAGCCTGTGTCTTCATTAATTCTCTCTTTGGTAAGACGAGACACCTGACACCCCAAGTGAACGAGGAGGTTCATCTGCTCCCAGCTTGTAGAGGTCTCAGCCCACAGTTGGCTAGTTCCAAGATAGGGTGGTGTGGCGGAGGCGCACCAGAGGAGAACAGCTTATGGAGGCAGAAGGCAACAAAGCACCAAGGGACCTCACAGCTTCTTTCTGCCCCTTTTCTGCTCTGTCTAGGGTACTGGGACCAGGGCAGTACAAGCCAGTCATGGACTGATTTAGTAATCACACCCCCTTAATCCCAGCACCACACACTGTGCCAGCCTCCTCTAACACCTATGATGCCTGAGGCTGTGGAGCAGGGCGGGGTGGGGCATCTGGATACAGCCACAGCACCTGCTGCACGTATTTAACGTGGTTGTCAGCAGGAATGGCCCTGGGCTTGCCAGTCATCTCGTGGATAACTGTCGCTGCGTGGAGCCTCCGACCCCTGCGCACAGTCTGCATCTGATTTCACTCATCAGTGTTCTGTGATTTCCAGCATCCAAGTACTGTTAAGCTGCCGCTAAGTGCACACTGAAGTGTTTCACTTTCATAGCTGTTTCCAAGTATCACTGTAAATACACAGCAGGACAATGGTGCCTGATTCACCAACTTAGTTCCTTCCATGATTCTACTCATAAGCCAAACTGATAACGAATCAAATCGAATTTCCCCAGTCAACATGAACACAGAACGCGGCCACTGGATTTGACTCGGTCTGTGAATGCAGGTACTGCTGTGGCCATGTCCTCTGGCATTTATCTTGTATCTCTATCTCCTACCCACTGACAGGCCACCCTCTCCATCGGCTGTAGGAGACTTCTGGGGTAGAATCTTCAGAGTTTTACCCTCTTTTCTCATAAAACCTGGTGGTGTTTTCTTTTGACCAAGTTCCTAAGTGTCCTTTGTATGGATCATGGAGAAGAACCTCACCTTCACCTTCTCGTGGCCCCACAGACCAAGGTGACATACATCATGATCACAGGCACAGGCAAGAAAAGAATTCACTACAAGTTAGATTTTTTAAAGAAAGTCAGCAGCTACAACTGTTAACTCCCTGTCGTTTACAAGCAACCACTCCTGCCTCTGCGCTGAGGTAGCCAGTGTGCCGAGCAAACAGCCTCCCTCGCAGGCCAATGACACAGCCCATGACACCGTCTGTCTCCTCGGGGCGTGTGGTGTGCGTGTTTGTACTTCTGTGTCCTGGCAGAGTAGAGCACACACTGGGTGAGTGTCTTGGCCTCCCAAGAATGCACAGGTGAACTTAGGCCTTGCAGGAGCCACAGAAGGGCTTCTCCTTGTTGACAGGTGCTGCACTGGGAGTCTCTTTTGGGTCGTGTTGTGTAGGGGCAGGTTGAAGATGCTGCTGCTCAGCTAGCTGGGGTCAGGCACACCTGCAACCCCAGTTCTCAGGAGGATGAGGCAGGAGGGCTGCAAGTTCCAGGTCAGCCTGGGCTACACAGGAAGACCCTTTCCTGTCAAAAAGAAAAGAGCTGCTGCTCCATCTGTGGCATCACTTGAGGAGCAGGAATCCAGGAGAGCAGTGATAAGGACCCAAGTGTCACATATGGACGACTGCAGAATGATCATGACGGCATTTCAACAGCCTGCGTCCTGTCCCTGGTCTATGTCCACCCACAAAGGTGGAGAAAGCCACCCTCACCCAGCAGGCACAGTGAGCATCATACATGAAGTGACCTAGGGCTCTGCAGGGCAGCTGGGCAGTTGGGACAACACTCACGCCAGAACAGTAGCCTTGGATGCTTCAGAACAGGCCTGCGCAGTGTGCTCACCAAGTGGGAGCTTGAGGCCCCAAATCCCACGTTGCGCTTAGTTTCTGTCGACTGTGGAAAGAACAATGCCTTCTGTCTGGTGGCCAGTGGCTGGCTCTTGCTTAATGACATTTAATATGTAAATAAAAAACAAACAAGGTGAAGGTAGAGGGCTGCATCCCAAAGACAGTAAGGCTTGCTCCTCCATACCCTCCCGTCTCTGAACAAGGAAACCCTTTTCTTTATCATCTTCCAATGATGTGGAACATATTATCTCATTTTAAATCTCTTCCAGTGGCATGTGAATGCATTATTTTATTAGCCATGGGTTTAGATACATAAATTTCCAAGAAGGGACATATTCATGTGTTAGCCATGTATTGTTTTGTTTGGACGAGAGAGCCCAGGCAGTAGTCTCCAGGAAAGACACAGGCACCACGGTGTAAGTCATGCACTCGGGAGGACTCTGGATCTGTTGACGTTCTCAGGATAGCTTCTCTAGATGTTTCTAATCAGTCGGCACATTTCTTCAGAACATCTGGTGAAACGCATTCAGTACTCTCTCCATCTTGAAAATCATGGATGCTATTATGGTCAGGTGAGTGGGTCCTGAAGGTGACCTGGGGACTGCTGAGTGAGCAAGGACTGAGTGGCTGTGTCCTGCCCAAAGGGCCCTTGGCAAGCATGGAGGTGGGACCCATGCCACGCCCCTTCTACCAGCGGGCAAGCACTGTCCCTTCCCAGAGGCACACTCTCTCCCAGAGCATATTTCACATGACACATGGACTGCTCTGGCCTTCATGATCAGGGCAGTGTGATAAGTCAAACTGCAGGGTTTTTTCAAGTCACAGCAACCGCCAGAGTGGCAGATGGCCCTGCTGGAGGAAGGGCAGCATGCACCCAAGTGCTGTGGCCAGGTCGATGGGTGCTGGGATCCTTAGGGGACAGGACCAACACACTGAAGGGCTCTGAGCAAAAATTGCAAATAATCCCACACCTGCCTTGCTATGTAGGTGCCCACCTGGCTCCAAACTGCTGTCCATGTGGTCTCACAGAGCTCACTAGAACATCACATTGTCAGGCGAGACCCTGAGGAGTGGCCAGGACCACTGGGACAGGAGAGATCGCAGTGAAGAGTGGTGTCTTGATCTCAGGCGGGGTGCGACCCAGGGAAGAGCAAGGAGGCCACTGACCACAGATCACGGAGGAGCATCGGCTTTATAGGCTCCTTAGGTGTAGGAGGGTCCCACTGAGGAGCATGGAAGACGTTACGTTTTTCAGGGGTTGTGTGTGGGTCAGTGTGTGTGGTGAGAAGCACTTGGGAGAAGCACAGGATGACAGCAGCACTTTGCCGACCTACAGAGCAGCGATCTCTAGACTTACAGGGATGCCTGTAAGCCCAATTGCTGGGCCTGGGAACCAACCTGATAAGCAGAGTTACTTTAGTCCCTCAGGCTGAACGAGTGTGTGTGTGTGTGTGTGTGTGTTGGGGGTCCTGCTTAAACACAGTGGTGGTCTGAAGTTTCCAGGTTAGGAGCGGTCTAATGGTGCAGATCTAATATAAATAATGCAGGACCTATACAAGCCATGGTCATAGAAAAGAAAACGGATTGGGAAGAAGTCCCAGGCACTGCGAGCAAGCTATTTGCTTGCTCTCCAGCTCAACGCCACATTTCTCAATTACTCACACAGCCCTACCTTCATGCTCAGTTTGTAATACTGCTAATAACAGAACACGATTCACCAAATAATACATGAGGTTCAGGTAATGGGTTAGCACTTCTCCCAAGCCTTCACTGGCCACGCTCGGTGCTCTTCTCTAAATTTCTACTTTTATTCATATATGTTTGCAGGCAATAAGGATTATAATGATTACATCCATTGTGGGGAGCTGGTACATGGATAGAACAGCCTTTTTTTTTTGGTCCTGGGAACTGAACTCAGGATTTGTGCTTGCCAGGCAGGCATAACATCTTAATTTTTAAAACTGTTTGTACGTTCCTTTCCCTTCCCTTCCTTCTCTCACCCTCGTTTTATCCCCTTCCCTTTAGAAGAAGATCTATCTCCCTGCTTCCTATGATCTAACTTTTATTTTGCCCTTTAATTTATTCATGCTTTGTGACTGTCAGATAAGAGCAACTATGCAATATGTAAGTGTCTGTGTCTGATTTAGTTCACCTAACACCGTAGTCCCAAAGCACAACCACTTTCCACGAGTGACACAGAAGTGTCCCTTCCTAATGGTAGCACAGTACTGCTTCTATACAAACACACTTTCCTTACACATTCATCTGCTGATAGAGAGGCTGCTTCCCAGATGCAGCGGCCCTTAGTTGGGCTGCTATAAACACAGGCGTGCACGGGGCACTGGTAAGTCACTGTGGGAGTCGGAACAGAGACTCCTCACAGCACCGAAACAAGAACTGCACTCAGTCCAGGTGTCCACCTTCTCAGAGTCCCCTGAAAGCCGGAGACATCCTGTTGCACTGACCCCTGCACTTTGTCCCTGGGCTAGTCATTTCTAGGTTCTAAAGAATCTACAAAGATTTGAGACTCTCAGAAGGGTGTCTGAATGTCACTGTGCATTACAAACAAGTCTGAAGCCAAAGCATTCTGAGAATTCATGGATGAAGTTTAGAGTGATGTGTGCATTGTCGGATAAACCCTGGTAATTTTGAGAAGTTTACATGAACCCTCCAAACAGGTAGGGTAAGATCACGACAAGGCAACCCACTACACAGAGCGGCACTGGAATAGGCGAAGACCTGATTCAAGGCCCATTTCTCATGAAAGGGATTCTAGAATCTTCAAGACCAGCAGACTTCAAGATGTTTATCTACTCAGAGGAAAAATTAATATTGGTTTAATCTTCCCTTGTGTACTCAGGAAATGAAACAATGCTCTGACATATTCAGAAATGCAATATTCTGGCCAAACAGACATTTGGTTGCTTGTTTTCCATGACAGCCAAGATTATTACAATGCTACTCTTATTTACAAAATAGCAGTAGTTTTCTAAGTCAATTCCACTATTTAAAATGTTAAATAGAATTATAAGGAAGATTATGATTAAACCCAGGTGCTCTGTCAATATGAAACTCATTTTCAATTTTTTAACGTGAAAGGCAATATAGAACTCCCAAGGAATAACTGGGAATGCACTTCTGTTTTCTGGCCCCTTCAGATACAGTAACTGTCCCTAGACAATGTCTTTCTGTCCAACCTTTTATCAGAATTTCTACACATTTATGGCTTCACACACCTCAAAGAGTTAACAACGTTTCTGCATTATTTTCTGTTCTGTGGATTGAACTCAAGGTCTGCTTCATATTCAGCCCTTTTGTCATTTCTTAACTTGGAGATGGGATCTCCCTGATTGCTCAGTGGCCCAGGTAGGCAGGATAGGGCTTGCACTCATCCGCCTCAGACCCCTATGGTGCTGGGACTAGAGGTACACGTCTCTGCGCCTTCCGGTTTCATCTGGACTTTAACACATGATGTTCTTAGGAAGTTGTAGCTAAAATTTCTTGTTATATAGGTCTTGCTTTACCTTGGTCTTAACAACCCAGCAGAAAAGTATAAAAATGAGGTATAAAAAGTAAAGCCATATTAATATACTGAGCTATGAAAGGCTCAAGTCAACAACTTCTGACATTGCCAGTCCTAAGGATGACCCACTACTATTATGGACTACTGGACTATATTGAATTATTTTGTTTAATTTGTGTACCTACAATATTTAAATGGCAATGGAATACCCATCGCTGAGAAAACTAAACAAAAAAAGGAGATATAAATGAAGGATCATTTTGCATCTGTATATTCAAAATAGGATAAATATACTGCTACTTTCTCTTAATTCAATGAATAGAAAGATTTGTTCTAATAGTGTTTGGACAAGATATCATGTCTGCATCTTGTACTATGAATAACCACTATGAATACAATATGCAATGTATTAATATTGAAACTGTCCTATTAATCGGATTTGAAACTGTCTTATTGCTATTTGTTTTTCAATAAAATTAATAAAATAAAAAAATAAAGACGAGGTGGGGCAGCTGGTCACTGGGGCTAGGCCCCGTCACCAGCAGGAAGTCTAGATGCCGCAGCAGAGAGGAGACCAGAGACGCAGCACGCGACACCACAGCTCCAGCTGCTGGGGGCCTGGGCCTCGCTGGGCCTTGCTGGCCTCGCTGGCCTAGGGCTCAGACCCGGCCTGGCTGATCTGCTGGCACCCGCGCCCTGCACGCTGCTCTCTTGTTCCTCACTTGTCTGTTTCAGAGCAAGGATCTCCTGGCATTGAAATCATCCCTTAACATCAGCCACACGCACACACACACGCGCGCACACACACACACACACACACTCTCTCACATACACACAAATCCACTTATTCCTGGCAGAGCACACAGGAGGAGGCAGCACTGCATCTGCACACCTTGCTCTGGGGGGGGGGGTCACAGAAGGGTTTTCGGGTTCCTTCCTCTGCTCTGTGGTCTGCGTTTCAACACCCACTATGCAGGAAGGTGCAGTCCCAGACAACAACACTCTTTGCTTTTCTTAATGAAGAACAAATTTCATCTTAAAAATAAATCTCAGTAAGAATGAAATTAAAAAGCTGGTCATTATAACAGATAAACAAAAGGTAAGAGGAGTTTGCTTTACTTTTTTCTGAAAATGCAGAATTACCACTGTAATATACTGCCAACTTACACTTGTTTTGATTTGGATTATTCCTTTTATGGATTATCCAAAGAGTTTTAAAAACCAGGATGGCTTCTGCCTGATGTTTAGATATATATCTGGCTTATATGTCTTCAAGTAAATACATTCTCAAGGAAGAAAAGAAAATTAGGCACTTGTTTCCATAAGCATAATTAAGAAAAAAAAATTGTGCTCAGGAAATACATTCCAAAGTAATCTAGTTTTGCATTACCATTTCTGTAGATCAAAAAAACTGCATTAAAAGTACTAGTATATAAAATAACAAATTATACTGCTCATTTGCAGAGAAAACATGCAACTACATTATTTTCAACCCCAAAAGAGGAACCTTTCAAAGCAATGAGAGCAGTCATATAAAAGTGGTTTTCTAGCTGCAAAATGTGAAAGGAGCAAGTACTCAAGACAAACTCCAGCTTGGTACTGAAATGCCAGGACTGCAAGAGGCAAAGAAGGCAAAGCCTTGCCACTGTGAAGTCTATGTTTCTCAAAGAACTAAAACAGCAGTTGCAAGGCCAGGCACGGCCCCGCTGCTAGCACACAGCTTACCCAACAGCCTACACCACTGTCCCAACTGAGCCAGTCGTGCATGCTCCTGCACGTGCCAGATAAACTCAATCACACTCATAACTTAGAGCATGAAGTCACCCACCCTTATCACACCAGTTGTCCATAACACACAGCAAGTGAAAATGATCCTTTCAGAACACAATTCTTGCCATCCGGCATTCTGTGCCAACCAAAAGCTGATCACAAGGTACTGTGTTATTAAGAGCTGGCACATGCTCTTTAGGAGACCTTAGGTCATTTCTAGATTTGTGGAAACTGACGTAATTCACTTTGCCTTGTAAGAGAGAAACAGGTTGGTATTTAAGGACTAAATGCCTCTTTCATTAAAACTCTGACCCTAAGTTTAAGTTCTAGAATACAAACTATAAAATTAAAACCCCTGCAAAATATAGTCCCTGATATTGGTGTTTGTACAGTGCTGTGCTTTTTTTCTTCATTAACATAGTGCATCTGGAAGTAGCTCCCCCTTAGCAAAGGAATCAGATGCCCAACAGAAGGAAGCAGGAAATGTCCTGTCTAAGGTAAGAGTTTACTCTAGTACATGTATTTAAAGTCTAAAAATGTCACTTCCCTAGTTCCCCTAAGTTGACAGTGTGTATGAAAGGCAGCAAATTCACCCTGCAGCTTGGGGCGACTCCAATAAAGTCACTGGCTTAGTAAGTAGCAAAATCCATCAATCTGTAAATACAGAGATCTAGTATCATTTTAGACCCCTCTTTTAAAAATTAGGTGTTGGGGCCAGGGAGATAGGTCAGTAGAGTAAGCCCTTCCCTGGCAAGCACACAGGCCTGAGTTCAATCCCCAGTTCTACCAAAAAATAAATAAAAATAAAAAAATAAAAGTTTGTGTTTTTATATTCCAGTAAAAGTTTCTAGATATTGAAAGCAGCTCTTCATTTCTTTAAATATATTCACTAAATATAAAATCAACATATGAATAGAAAATCAAAGCAATTTCTAGTGAAAGATCCTCTCACAAGAGCAAATAACCTAGTGCCTAGTTTTTTCCTATAATGCCAGTCGTACACATGAACCCTTAAAACATAATATTGACCATTTCAGTTTGCCTAAACTATACAGAACAAGAAAATTATATCAGCTAACATTGAAATCTTAAAAGAAGTTATCGATAAAAATATAAGCTTTTCAAACGCTCCACTGGGTCTTTTAGTACAGCAAAGCGCAGGGATTGCTTAAGATTTTATTTTGAAGATTGTTTCTAGACCAAATACCATACTTTAAAGTATAAAAGGTTGATACTTAGCTTACGCTGCCGCCCGGTTTACACAGCTGTGTGGCTTCTCTCTTCTTCAGCTCTGAGGAGCTCCAAGGTTCTTCCTGTGGGCAGCAAAGACTCCACTTCTTGAGCGCTACAGTGAGCTCCTTAATGGCAAACCCAGATTCCTGCTCTTCAGTGATGCTTTGGTTACTGGTCCTCCGTGACCAATGCCACCAAACACAGGGGACAGGACTTGTGTTACTTTGACGCATTTGCTAAATGTGAACACAATCATTGCATAACTTATCTGTAAGAGCCAACTCTTCACTTAGATGTTTACCTTTAGTAATGCTGCAGAGTCCTCACACATCTATGTGATACCTCACATACCATATACCTATATACCTGGCCCACTTACACTATTTTAAGAAGAGAATATTATTTGAAATAAACCAAAATTATAGAGCTGCATCAATCTTCCTTCTTTCCCTGGTTCATGAATTCCCTTAAATGACAGCATTGTGTTCATCAGTGGTCCTCTACAAAATGCCTCTTTTTGAATAATACATTTTGCATCCAATACAAAGAGCAGATTAAACTCCGGGTGCCAATACAGTGCTGCCAACAAAGCTGCCAGCATCAAAGTTTGATCTTCTGCTTTCCTCAGAATGAACAGTTGTTAGCAATGTCATCAAACTACTGTGGGCTGTGGTCACCATGGGTGTTGACATCTGGGAGATGTTTTGTGAACTTCTCCTTGCTTTAGGTGGAGACTTGGAGGGCGCAGGAGTCGCACTGGTGGAGACTCCCGATGCTGCTGCTTTAGATTTCACGGCATCAGCTGCCACTCTGACTGAGACCCAGGAAGCCAGAGTTGCTCATGGTTGCCAGTGCTGCTGCCAACGCTGGAGTTGCTTGTGCTGTTGGAAGACACGATGGTCCGTGCTCCCCAGCGCTGGAATTGGACAGCACACTCACCATTCTTAAAGTTAAAGCAGCTGCATAAAGGCCAGGTTTTACTGGTACCAATGAACTTCCTCGCACATGGTCAGCACCCATGAATGAACTATGCAGCCACTTTCCTTCTTTCAGGAGAGAACATTCCTCTACTTCAGTGAGTGGACATATCTGCAGTCACAGCATGCAGGTCAGGTTCCTCATTCATCACGGTGCTCACTCTCAATCGATCAGTGTTCCGTTAAACTCCATGATGTGGCCCTGCTGGATGCTGGGCCAGGAGGAGGCGGCTTTCCGCCCCTCTGCTGCTTGGTGACAGGGATATCTGAAACAAAATTTCAGAAGATGGCAAGTGCTAGAGTAGAGACCAGTGCTTCCAATCTCTATGCTGACTTCTAAGATTTCTGAGTCCACAAGGAAGAGAAGGAATTAAGGGGGCACACGGGTGTGTGGAGTGGTGCACAGTGGTCACTCCGGCACGCTGGGAGGCTGAGGCCTGAGGGTGGCCAGGTTGAGCCCAGCCTGGGTAACTTAGTAAGACCCTATCTCAAAATAAAAAATAAACACTTGCACATAAACATGCAACATTGTATCAATCAGAGTTTTACTAGAGGTACGGATAGAACACAAGATGTACAAATGTATAAGAAATTCCAGGATTGGCTTAGGATGGTCAGCCACAGAGCCAGAAGAGGAAGCGTGCAGGGGTGTCTGTGCACTGGAGACTGAAGGGTTCAGCCCAAGGTCTGAGCTCACTGCAGTGCTCGGTGCTGGTCCATATCAGGAGGCTGATGGGTCTGTGAAAAAAGGCTGATGAATCTACACCAGAAGGCTGAAGGATCCAAGGCAGAAGCCAAAGAGTCTGTGCTTCAGCCAGGAGATGACACCCAAGCTGATGGTGAAGACCAGAGCTTCTCCGAGGAAGAGCGAGACCTCCGCCTTTCATCATTTTCCTTTAAGTGGTAAGAATGAGTGTGGCCTCCACAACTTAGGGTGTGGAATTGCTGAGCTCATTTGGTCAAGCTCTTAGCTTCTCTGGTTGATGCAATCTGATCACCTGCTACAATCATCTTCACAGCTCCAAAGTGGAAGCAAGCCAAGAGTGTCTCCAGCAATGGAAAACACTGTGGCTCATGTGTGCAGCGCTGTTCCCCTAAATACTGCGGGTAATGTGGGTCATGTGTGCAGCGCTGTTCCCCTAAATACTGTGGGTAATGTGGGTCATGT
>NDGM011056175.1:0-16979 GCA_002564305.1 Octomys mimax
TCAGAAGTTGTTGACTTGAGCCTTTTACAGCTCAGCATATTAATATGACTTTAATTTTTATACTTTGTATTTATACTTTTCTGCTGGATGGTTAAGACCAAGATAAAGCAAGACCTGTATAATGAGAAATGTAACTTTTGTGTCTGGCAAAGTCAGTCCAATCCCCTCAGAATTTATCCTGTAACCCTGTACCACAGTTTGTAGATCCTTTATCAGTGTCAGCCATGTGGATGAGCCACGGCCAATGCTTGGCCAATTGAGAGCAGTGATTTTGTAAGTGACAGTGAAAGTTGCCTACACAAGGATCCTCCTCCATCTTGTCTCTCACACCAGCTAGCAAGGTTTTCAAAAGGAAGTACAGGTTAATTTATTTTCCTTTATATTTCACATTTACTTTACATATTTTGTATCATATTACAGTATTGTACACAATTTTATACACCTGCTTTTGGGTTGCAGAACAAATTATCTGGGTTTCTACTACTAAGGGAAAAGCTGCCTTGATGTGCAAGTGCTTCAGATTCCAAGTGTATGAACAGGAGAAATTGTGCTCACTAACTAAGGTTTTACATTATTTGGTTCTAAATGTAAAAGAGCATGCAAATTGGTCAAGCAATGGCCGTGACTCATAGAGATGGCTGACACTGACAGAAGATCCACAAGGTGCTGTACATGGTTCCAGGGTAAATCCAGAGGGGACTTAACTGACCTTGTCAGATACCAAAAGTTACATTTTTAGCTATATAGGTCTTGCTCTAACTTGGTTTAACCATCCAGCAGAAAAATGTAACCATGAATTATAAAAAGTAAAACTATATTGATATGCTGAGCTTAAAAGGCTTAAGACAACTTTGGACAGCTGCCAATTGTGCTGGTACCTCACCACTATTATGGACTATTGGACTATATTGGGTTATTTTGCTTTATTCAAGTACCTACAGCATTTGTACTGGTATCAAGTATGAAAAGGCCCTTCAAAGACTACTCCAAGGGGCCAGGGAGATGGCTCAGTAGAATAAGTGCTTGCCTGGCAAGCACAAGGACCTAAGTTTCATCCCTGGTTCTGCCCAAAAATAAAAGACTACAAATACAGCTTCTCTAACAGCAATGGAATACCCATCTCTGACAAAACAACAAAAAAGGGGTGATATAAATAAAGGACTGTTTTGGAGTGAAAAAATATGTATATGCATGTGTATATATACAAGATGGATAGGATAGATACACAACTACTTTCTCTTAGTTCAATGAGAAGAAAGGTTTGTACTCATATTGTTTAGACAAGGTATGTCTATATCTTGTCCTCTGAATAACTACCACAAAGACAATAATATGCAATGTATTAGTTATTGTAACTATGCTACTAACTTGCTTTGAAACTGTTTCAATATTATTTTATCTTTTTTCTCATTAAAATGAATAAAAAATTAAAAATATAAAATCTAATAATAATGTTCTGTGTGCATCTGAGAACAATATAGATTTTATTAGAATTATGTCTTAGTCATAAAATAAAGTATATGTGATTATAAAGGAAAAAATAAAAGAATATGCATTTATAAAAATATATGTAGGCATGTGTGTGTGCGTACCTACATATGTACATATAGCCACACACATACATCTGACTGAGTTCATTGCTCAAGTCTTCCATACTGGTTTGTTTTTGTCACTGCCTCTGGCTGCTTTATCCACGTCTGAGGGACTAGGCTGGGGACTTGCCATGTTTATCTCCAGGTGACCATTCTCCATCTTCTGCAAGACCAAGGTCCTTACCTGCTCTTCCTCTTTCTGCCTCACCTACCTCTGCATTCGCCTTTGTGCTTTCTTGGGAAGGAGGCCTGAATGCCCACGGTGGGTGGGAAGCCCCTGCCATGGAGCAGGCAGAAGGAGGTCTTCATGCTGGTGCTGAGCACAGCTGTTCTGTTAGGAATTGAGGCCACCTTGAATTTCATCCTGTTAGTTTCTGTGACATCAGGACAAAATGCTCTCTGCATCCTCTTGTGAAAGTTGGCCAACATCTGTGTTCAGGCTGCACTGACTCTGGTATAAATCACATGGGCATTTTAGTGGGCAGTGGGGTGCACTGTCATTTTTAGTTCTGAGATATAAACACGGAAATTTAGATTGCACCATTAAACATGGTTGGGGGAAATTTCATTCTGAAGATAGATTTACACAGAGAGTGCAAGGCAGATTTTTCTGGAGTGACTGAGCCCCCGCGAGACCAGCCAAGTGGGACACAGGATCTGTGTGGATATCGCTGATGCTCCATGGAGAGCGATTCATGGGTGCAGGAGGCTGCGCATCTGCCCCCGAGGTGGGTGGAGGGCACGGCGCCTCCTCCACAGCAGGCAGCCGCCTGGTCATGGCAGGCATGTGCCAGGCTGCACAGCCCTGCCAGCGTGCTAGGGCCAGCCTGCCCCATCAGCTCTGTTCCTTCTAGATTCTCTCCACTTCCGGCTTTCTGTCCTCAGAGCAGCACTGTGTCCCGGTGTCCAGCATGAGGCAAAGCAGACATGAAAGACACAGTAACTCAGCCAGGGACCTGCAAGCAGAGACCCCAGTGCGAAGGGCTCGCGCTTCCTTCTGCACGAGGATCAGCTACATGCGAATCCTCACAACCTACTAAGGATTTCTAGTTTAGCCAAAAGAAAGAGAATCTCTCACTTTCTCTGCACGACGGCAGTTGTTGCTCCTGGGTGGGAAGGTCCCAGATGTATTTGGGGGCATCATGTGGCCTAAGGGTTGGGCAGGAGGTTAACACTCCTGTCAGTGCTGAATGCGGGGCGGTAAGATCCCTAATGGAAGAGGAGGAGGACGGTGCTTGATTGTCGAGCTGGCTTTCGCAAGGGCAGAGAAAACAGCAACTGGAGGGAACCGAGGCAAGGGAGTTGCCTGCAGGGGAGTCCCAGGCGGGCGCGTGCATGGGCTTTTGTGTCCTTATAGGAGTCGCTGCAACTTGTCCAGAAGAGTTTGGGGGGAAAAGTCAAGCAGGTATGAAGAACAGAATGACGTTTGCTTGGCATTTGACTGTCTGGAAGGGCACACGCCACCCTTTACTTGGTCTTTAAGTAAAAATCACTTTCAGGCTTCGTTTTTAAGCTTTCATTTGTGCAAGTTTCCTCAAGCTTTATTTAAAATCCAAAATGTCTGCTGAGATTAATTTTTGACAGATATGCAACTTTTCCAAGAAAGGATTTGCAGTTGGTTTTCAGCATAGCTCCAATACGCTGAGGACTTAGTGCTGGAAACAGCGATGCAGTGATGACAGCTGAGCGGGTGTCGCTGTGTACCCGTAGGCATAGAACTGTGTAGCAGGAAAAGAGTGGAGAAGAATGTGCCTTGTTGGTTTATCTTATCTTAATTCATATTTTGCCAGGAAAATCTTAATATTCTTTTATTATTTGCGGCTGTTTAGTTTTCTTAAATGGCACTGGCGAGACTGTAATGTGGGAACTACATCTTACGGCTCCCAGAAGACGCGGGGATTAGGTTTTCTCTGGTCAGCGCGCGCTTACGGTGCTTCTGCTTGGTCTCGGGCTGGGAGCGTAGAGCGCGTCTTGCTGCAACTGGGTTTTGCCACTCTTTCTCCCCTGTTCTTGCTGCGGCCTGCCTTTCGACCCTTTCCTCTCTAGATTCTGAAACAAATGATAAACAAAAATGCTGAGCTAAAGCTGGTGATCGGACACCTTATTCTTAATTTCCCACACACCGCTATTTTCATTTGCCTGTTTGATACAGGGTCTCACTATTCAGCTCAGACCCACAGTGATCCTCTGGGCTCAGCCTCCCTGGGGCTAAGCCACCACTCCCACTTTCAGGCCCACACCGCATGCCTGGGGGTCTGGGCCCAGAAGGGCATGTAGTACCGGGAACCGAACTCAGGACCACGGGCTTGCCAGGCAGGCTCTTAGACTGCCCACCTATCTCCCAAGCTGCAGAAACCACTATTTTATATTTCTCCATTTTAAAAGTATGAATTTCTATGTGCGATGCAGCCTAGCACAGCCTTTTTGCATCTGACATCAAAGCCCATCATGGCTTCTGCGATACCCATAAACTCTGGATAAAGTCACGAGTGCATGTACAGAGCCTGGGCTTGGAGCCAGTGAGCTACATCCCATGCAGTCAGTGCTCCTGCGTGGACTAGCAGCTGAACTTGGGCTCCTGACAGACATCCTGCACTGTGGAAAGGGAGGTGAAGCCCCACACTGCACTGGATCGCAAGATGCCTGTGTTCCTCCAGGACCCGTAGCCGGGTGGCCTGTGCCCTCACTGCTCTGGGCCTCCATGTCCTCCTGTCTAAAGCCCAGGAGCTGAGGTGGATGGCTGCTGAGTTCGGTCCTCGCTCCTCATCACTGAGCTTCTCCTAAATAGTTCCTGCTTCCACAGTTAACGACAGGAACACGTCGCTGCGTGCTGGTGTCTCCAGGGCCCTGCTCAGCACCCTGACGTAAGAAGGTAGAGGGAAAAGAAATCAGGACAATAGTGGTTATCATTTTTTTCTTCTTATTTCATGAAAGATACATTTTAACCAAATAATAAGATGATAACAGTGGTTATTACACCATTATTATTGTCAACATAGTCACTCAGTATAAGACATGAACCAGAAAGATTCCCATGGAAAAGGAATATAATAACATAAACTTTGTTTTCAGTGAACTAAGATAAACTTTTTGTGTAAATTAAATGGATAAACATAGATAGAAATATTTTTATTTTAGGAAGAAGGGCTTGGTACCCCAAGTGTACATCATCTGCTCATTTATTTGCATATAGAATACTTCTACAAGAGATGAGGAAACGCAAACACCAGCCAGAGTTAGTACAGTGCATTATGTAAGGGACGAAGGTGTCTCACAAATCATACCATAGATTCAAGGCATCAAGCACTAGCAGAGGGCGTGGAGGCCGAGACTTGGGGGGGGGGGCGGACAGGGAGCTATGTTGCTCCTGCCCATGTAGACAGATTAGTAAGAGCCGACACCAGCTCTGTGCTCATGTGACCAACACTCTGCACACCGTACATGTATTTGTTAATTTCAGTCTCACCAAGAGGTTTATCTCTAACTCAGCTGTTAAGCGGGACAACTGTGCCTCACGCTGGACCTTGAGTTCTGACCATTTGCACTGTCTGCTCCTTCCTGTACAGAAGGTCAGGAGGGGACGCAGAAGGGATCTGACCAGGGTCAGGGATGAGCACACCTGCAGGCACCTCTGGTGTCACACTCTGCGTCCTGCAGGGCACAGCAAGTTCAAAACCTCAGCAGCCTTCTTACTAAGCACACACACCCCTGCACATTGTGCCGTTCTTTTTTTGCCATTGATACAATTTCGTAAACAACTCACTGGTAATTCACCTTCTCTGGACAAGTTGAGTAGGGTCTTGGGCTTTTTAGGAAGATTTATCATTTGAGGTCAAGCTGATCCAAGCCTCTGGTTACAGTCACAAATTCCCCTTCTTCCATGCAGTTGAGAGTGAGTAAAGATTCAGGAAGTCGGGATTGTGTGGCGCAGGCTATGTTCATTTGCCTTGCTGGTCACAAGGCATCTGGGACTTTCCAGGGTGGCTGAGTGACCTCACAGCTCCCACCATGCAGACACCAGGAGGACCTGGGATCAGATGCTGTTACCCAGTGGACACCCGGAATCAAGCCCTTTTGTCAGCTAATCCTTGGAGTCGGAAGATGGGCACTTTCAAACTGCCCCCAAACACGCCAGAAATATGGGTAGTTTGTGTAACTGTGTGACTGGGAAGATAGATCTTCTGCTACTGCGAATGCGCAGCACTCCCCAGGGCGCTCTGGACAGGTGGAATTCAGGATTAGAGGCTTGACTGGCCCTCTTTGTTTGGGACGGGGGGGCGGGGGAATCAGATGGAACTGTCTCCATCAATCTGTGAGACTTCACCGCCTGGTGCAAAGTGGCCTGTCCTGTGGGTAAGTGGGAAAAAATTTCAAAAAAATAAATAAAATGATGAAATAAATGCATTCTAATGGTTTTATCTCTCAGGAAGAACAACTTAAGCCAGCCATTGTGGATACATGTGCCTTCAGCATTTGGATTCTAAAAGCATGGACTTGCTAAATAATCTAAGCTGAATTGGACTTTTAATTTTCCTCCCGTGCACTCTCGGGCATCTCCTTCAGCCTCTACTGACCAGGCAGATGACACAAGCTAAGGCCTGGGACTGCAGTGCAGAGAGGTGCGTCTGAGCGAAGATGAGGCTGCTTCTGGGTCCGGGCTGAGGACCAGGGCGGGCTGGCGCACGTGGCCTCTCAGCTGACGCTGCTGAGAGCACCTGGGGGCTGCAGTGGGCTGGTCTTTCCGTCATGGTGACCTTGTGAGTGTGGAGGCTGGGCTTGTTCCCACTGACGTCAGTCGCGTTGCCTCATCACATCATAGAATTTACAGAGTCGTCTCTAGTATGTTTTTTTGTTTTTGTTTTTGTTTTTGTTTTTTGTATTTCAGGTAATTTTCTGCAGGGTGTTCAGGGTCTCACTACTAGATTGGCCTCCTAGTGATCCACCTGCGTACAGCCTCCCAATAGCTGGGATTACAGGCACGTGCCACCTGGCCCAGTCTCAATTGCTGTCTCAGTGTGCCCCAGGGTGGGGCTGGCACAGCGGGCCCAGGGATTGAACCCCCAGCCCTGCACCTGCTTGCAGGTGCTTTAATCTGCTGAGCTATTAGTTATCTGTAGTATTTACATTTATGTTTCCCTGCTTGGCAGAAGAGAATGCAAATCATAACAGGGAAATGCTGGTGCATGCCAACGGTTTGCCTGCATTATTAGCCACGATAACATTTTTCTTTTGTACATAGGACGCCTACCAGATTAGGGAGGTGAAGTTAAATTCCCCCCCTCTTATCTGTCTGAGCACACTATATGCCAGAGCAATGCTCTTGGTTTAATATTCAATACAAGAAAAATACTAGATATTTTTATATTTATCCAAAAGCTCAGTCATTTCAAAGTACATTGATTGTATTAAAAATGCGAATCAGAAAATATGGAACTGTTTTTCTGTATCTAACTTCTTTACCTAAGTCATTTATAATGTCCAATAAGGATAATGGTAGGGAATGGAACTTTAATACTTAGAATTTACACTTTTAACACTCAAAAAGAGTTTATCCTGTCAGCAAGTCATAGCAATCAGCAAACTTTTAATTAATGAGTGGATGATAAATGAATTAGTAAACATTAGCTGACATCTTAGATTTCCTCAAGATGAAATTGACAAAAATAAGAATGAGAATGTTGTTGGAAGACCTTCTGGGAAGCCACATTGAAAACTGTATTCATGGTAGCTATTTAAGAAGTTTGGAATAGTAGCTTTGCCATCTTTTCATTAAATGCCAGAAGGTCTCAGTGCCCCAGTGTCCAGGGGGCTTTGTTCCTTGACTTCTCACTATGCCGGCTTTGTGGCCCTTGTGTTAGTCTTGTTATTGTCGGGATAGAAGCTTGCCACGTGCCCCTACAGGAGGGACAGTCTGGCTTACAGCTTCAGAGCATTTACTCCATGGCTTGTGGACCACAAAGGAGAACCTGATGGTGGAAAGATGTGGAAGAGGAAGCCACCCAACACATGGCAGCCAGGAGGAGGAGGCGGCGAGGGTGTGGCGATGACAAGAACACACACCGCTGAGGGCCACCCCGCAGAGAACTCATCAATGAGCTAACGCATTGACCACCGTATAATGTCATGATCCAATCGTCTTCCAAAAGCCCAGCTGCTTGACTCATAAGATTTTGGGGAATGCTTCAAACCTAAATTGCAACAGTCCCCATTTCCAGTCCTCCTAAAAGGAAGACAGCACAATAGTTTAGGGGGATAACTGGAATAGAAAAGACCACGATGGTAGACTGACTTTTAAACTCAATCTCTCTTTTGATTCTATTTGTTTTTATTTTTTATTTCTTTTTTTAAAATTTAGCTTTCCAGAAATCCAAAGATTGGGTGCATTTCTTTGGCAGCTGAGCTGTAGGTATATTTCTTGCTTTCTCGAATTGCTAGCCGCTCTGCCCACACCTTCTTTTTTAGTGCCTGTAGTTTACCATGGACCACGAGGCAGCCAGCACTGGGTTCACAGGGACTAAGCTTAGTGCGTGTAGGAGGACTAAGGTCATGTGATTCATATGTCTAACTAAAGCATAGTCGAGTTACCAGAAATTTTATAAAGTACTCAGATGTGACTGATAACGTGTGTGTGCAGACCAGCTTTAGATGGCTGTACCTTTCTTTCTAGAATGAGAAAAACTGCAAGTCATGCAAAGAGATCAGGAGGAATCTGATGGAAGCCACCTTAGATGTGGCAGTCATTTGTCCATTTACTCAGCAGGTGACCCGGAGGTGTGTCACCTATACCAATAATGTTACTAAGGCACTTAGATGAACAAGTGCATGTGCGGGCCACTGATATCCAACCTGCTGCCTAATTATGTATTTATAAATCAATAGCTTGTGGGAAAGCCCAGGTATGTAGCTTAGGACGAGGAGAAGCTCCAGTCTTACCCAGCCCCAGGCAGGCTGTGTCTGTGAATGTCCGCTAAATTGCCATCTGTGCAATCCAGGCTTGATCTGCCTCTTTTTGCATCTCCTGGCACTGTCCAGGTTTGGCAGATGGCTCTCCCATACTTTTTGTTTTCCCCCAAAACATGACCAGAAATGCTTCACAGTTCAGTTTATTATAATGTCCTTCTACTCAGACAGTTGGAGCTGATTCTTCCAGGTGTACAAATGGCTGCTTTTGGACCCGGTGTTCATCGAGACTGTAACACGAGATTGGAGTCTGAGTTCAAAATTAAGACTCAGATGCGTGAGTTTTCATGCCCTAGAAACACTCACTTGTGTTTTCCTTGCAGTTGAGTAGTAGGCAAAGAAATAGGCATCCCAGAAATGGGGTTGGATCAATTCAACATGTAAGGTATTCTGAAGAACCCCAAAAGTAGACCATGAGGGAGTTGAAAATGAGGAACAAAGCAATGTTTATTCTGTTTAGCAAAACACCGTGCTGTCTAGAACGAATAGGGGGTGCTGGGGAGAGGTGAGACATTGTGAGAGAGAAACCTTGCTGAAGGCCGGCAGACAGAGGCCTAGGGATGACCATGGCCTCGGCCACGTGGGGCCCCTGGTGGCCTGGCAGTCAAGTGATGGGCAGAAGGTGGAGAGGTAAGTGCCAAGCAGTTGGAGCTGGTGGGTGGTGAGAGGAATTGGAGGCCACAGGTATACACAGGCTTCTTCAGATGTCTATTGTAGTGGGGATGGAGGGTGGAAGACAGAGAACAAAAGCTCAGGTTTTTATGGTTAAATTAAATATTGGCTAAGAGAGCGGAGATTACTGCATATTGGCTTCCTGATAAAAATGGCCTGCTAAGAAGGGGAAGTGGTGACCCAAGAGATAAGGAAATCACTGGCGCGAAAAACTTGAGGAGCAAGAGAGGACCTCATCCAGGCACACATGGAAGCACTGACTTTCCCTACCATCCACAGGGCGTTATGGGTGGGGCATATGAGGGCTGGAGGTGCTCACCAGGAGTCCCCGAGAAGACAATCCGCCGCTGTTATTCGCAGAGATTACATATAGATTATGTAGTCAAACACTTCCAAAGGTGATTATGGGTGCATTTGTCTAATTTGCCTTTGTTCTTCAGTGATCCCAGATCCTTATTATGAGCACGGCATCGTATGCCTGACGCAGATCATCCGCCGATGAGTTATTTTCTCTTTAAATTATCTTACTAATAAATCTCAGGCATTGTTTTTTTTTCCTCATGGGTTCAAGAAGTTTTCCCACTGCAGGAAGTGAATTCAGTAGTGGAGTTAGGAGTAGAGAGTTGGCAAGATAGCTCAGCAGACTAAGCAACTGCTTAGGGAAGCGCAGGGGCTGGGGTTCAATCCCCAGCACCACACGCTGTGCTGGCCTTGCCCCTGGACCAGGTGTGGTGGCACACTCCTGTAATCCCAGCCCTAGGGGACTGAAAACAGGAGAATCACTGCAAGTCCCCCCCTTGGAGCATGGGAAGTTCAATATAAAGAATGCCTCAGCACTTCCTGAGGCCCTGATGCCAGGAGGAGGCAGGGCCGAAGGCAGCAAGACCACAGCAAGCCAGCTGAAAGGGGCACCTTCTCCAGGCCGAGCTGGCTCCTGAGAGGGAAGGCTGCATGTGGCCTGCACCCTGCAGGGTGCAAAGATGAGCAGGACCCCTCACAGTGGTTCACACATCCCTTGACCCACCGGGTAGGATTGCTCAACTAGATGCCATGCTAGAGCTTAGATGGGCTGAGGTAGGTGGAATTGGAGTAATGCTCTGGGAGAGGCTGGGGGAAACTCTCTGCCAAGAGCACGCAGACCGGGCTTGGACCGTGGTCTGCATGTGCTGGGCTCCCTTCCTGCACCTCTGCCTCCCACGTCAGTGTCTGCATCGACCAAGGACGAGTGCTCACTGCCCATACCTGCAGGTTGGACTTGGGGCACCTACCACGACGTGGACATACCCTAGCCCTGAGCTCTGGGCACTGGTGCTAGGTTCGCTTTTACTTCCCTGCCTGGAGGTATTTTTTTTTTCTGAACATTGGCAGGAGCTGAGGCTCAGCAGACTGAACCTAAACCTCTGGTCAAATAATTGTTCTTGAAAGTTTCCAAAGCCCGGGTGTTTTACTGTATTTTCCGGTGAAGGATTTCTTCCACAGTGGTTTGATTGCACAGAGTTACCTGTTTAAGCAAGTCCTATGCGGAAAACAAACCTACAAACAAGCAACATGAACCACTTAGGAAGAGAACATGTAAAATGCGTCTTACCAGCTCCAGCAGAAGATAAAGGGACGTGGGGGCTTGTTTGCAGGTTCTAGCGGGGAGCGCAGCTACTCTGATACCCTTGACCGAGGAACAGTGCTCCTCCATTGGGGGTGGTCGTCCTCTCTGTCAGAGTGCCCGGCTTCCAGAGGGATGTGCATGGAACATGGAGGGAGGAAGGCCACCCGCCTAGCCAGCCAGATCAGCCGAGTCAACCCTGGTGATCATGGGGTGACAGGTGTCAGAGCCAGATTGCCCTCACATCTGGGGACCTTGAGGCCATGGTCAATAATGCATCTTTTTAAAGTATTTTTTTCCTGTAAACTGAAAGGTGTGTCATATATCATTTATGCTTCAGTAGAGGTTTCATATCTTAACAAATAACCTTTGATATATCACACATACTTTCTCCATTGCTCAGATTTATAAGCTCAGGAGAAGCACAGAATTGAGACGAAGAAGTGAAATAGTTGAGAAAGAAATAGACAGGCAATAGGTAATCTCCTAGGTAAAGCAGGACACTAAGCTGCCTAGAAATATATTATTTCATATGAATTGCAAAACTTGGCAAAGATACAGACAAGTTTCTGAGTCTGCCTATCCTATTTCAGTTTCTTTGTGTGAATAGAAACATCTTTATTAGACCAAAAAAAAAAAAAAAAGCTACAAAACCAAAGCACTTTCGTGTGTATTGAGCTATACAATATGGTGGCAGGGGAAAGGACTATTTGCACACAGATTAAAACAACTCCTCTGAACACCCGCACTGTGTCGCAGGGCTGCAACACGGGATGCCAAGGCTGTCGGAGCAGCAGGTTCTGCTCCCTGGCTCTGCTGTTTCCCTTTTTAAAGCAGGTGTGGGAGAGTGGGGTGCACGTGCCTGAGGGTGCGCCAGTCGCGACCTCTGCACCGGAGCGCCGAGAGCGTCCTGCGATCTGCGCTCGCGGCAGGCGTCTGTCCCTTGCCGTCCCTGTTGAGTGCTTCCATATCCATCTTGTTGCTTAGAATGCCGAGCCGTATATTTCCACTTTTTGAGCAACTTCAGCATTAAGACATTCAAATACCAGTTTCGACTTTGAAACAGCTGCTGAAGCTTGCGAAGTCGCGCGACGATACTCGAACAGCTCCACGCTCTCTCCAATCCCAGACTCCCCCTGGGGCCGCTCGGAACTCTTCTGTAATTACTTTTTGCTATCAAGGGACCTATAAAAACCAAAGAAATAGTTGCTTATTTCAGGCATTGTTTGGGTGTGTTGGCATTCTTTGTGGTGTTAAAAATATTCTCCCTGTCATTGCAGAGAAAAATAGTTGGGCTGACACAAGCAGTTAGTCATAATAGCTTGCCAGAGAACTTCTAGACTTCCGGAACTGGGCCCGCGTCGGACTGTGAGTAACAGGAGAAGGCAGGAGGGGCTCTTCGCTTCACTCTCCACTCGCCCGGCTCTTCCCTCGAGCCCGTTGACGGTACCTGGGAGCGAGGCTGGGCTGTTCATGCGCAGAGGGAGATGGACAGGTGAGCTTTGAAGGATAAAAAGAAAATCCCAAATACGGAACCAGGCATTGGCACTAAGTTGAAAATTTTCTTTTTGTTCCCGAAGTAAAATGATACGTACCTAAACCTTTTTGTCCTTTGGGATCAGAATGTAATTTTACAAAAAGAATTTTGAAGCTGATACTTCTTTGACAATTGTTGAATGATTACTAATCTACATAATAATATTTTTCTGAAACCAAATATAAAATGTACAAAAAATAATATAAATTATATAATAAAATATAATTTCAATATAAAATATATTACAATACCTTCCAAATATAACTGAACTTCTAGACTTAGAACATTTTTTTATGGGCTCAATGTTTTTAACACTTCTTTTGAAATAATTTGAGACTTATAGAAAATAACTAAGGGTCAGCTGGATTAAAGTACCTGCTTACACAGACACAAGAACCAGGGTTCAATTCCTGGCATGCTGTGCCAGCCCCGACCCTGGGACGTGCTGAGACCGCAATTGAGACTGGGCATAGTGATGCACACCTATAATCCCAGGGCTTAGGAGGCTGAAAACAGGAAGATCACTATGAGTCTGATCTGTGTAGTAAGACCCTGTAGCCCCTGTACTAAATACATAAAAAAGGAAAGTGATTAGAAGCAATTTGGAGTTCATATATATGTTCAACCAGCTTTGATAATGTTAAACATTTTAAATGACCATTGAACCATGACTATAAAATAAGAAGTTGATATTTTTCCATTTCATTTATATTTCATTCATCTTTCCCTTTAGTCTACTTTTTCTGTTGTGGGATACAAATGAAGAATCCATATGGTGCTGATGAGAATGTCAGATCCTCCTTCACCTCCTGAGCTTGGCCACTTCACCCTGCGCCCTTCTTGGTCTCGCCCCCACTCTGCGCCAGCCACTTCCCTGTTTTGTGGGCAGCTGTGTTGGGTGTGGAGGACCTTCTGTGGCCTCCGTGCTCTGCCCTGCCCTGTTGCTCACCCTGTGGAATGCCTCAGTTCGGTTTTGGGTGGTGCTGACTGAGGCCAGTGAGTGCACGCTGCTGACAAGAGAATCGTGAGGGAGGCTTGTGTTTGTTGCCATGTTATCTTGAGATGCCACAGATGCATGTGTCTGTGGGCTGCTGCTGTCCCTTGGTGAGGTGCTGGCCCAACCTGTCTCTTGGGAGAAATACCTATGGAGTCTACAGGTAGACTGCACATCTTCAAATGTGGGTTTAACAATGCTAACATCTAGTCGTGGGTCTCCTTTGGAACAATTATTATTTTTCCAAAGGTATTTTCTATTTGTCTAATATTTGATAAATGTGATCTTCCCATTTATTTTTATGGATGTGTGTTTACTTATTTTATTTATGGATTAAATCCCAACATTTCTGTTATTTAATATGTTATAGTTGTCTCCAGTGTTAGGCGCTTGAGGTGCTTTGCAATACTTACACTGATTTTCTTTTGTCCTTTTCGTTTTCATTCTTTCTTTTCTTTGTTTGCTTTTCTTTGTTGCTATGAGGAATTGGACTCAACAACTTGTGGTTGCCAGACAACAGTTGTGCTGCCCTCGTATCCCCAGCCCCTCACCCTGGCTTTCTTCTAACACACGTCCTCCGCTTTGGGGAATTCCTTACTCTGTGTTATCATGAGATATTTCCTGCTCAGCTTTGTCATAATTCATCACTAAAAACTCATGCCCGATGCTGTTCTGTGACTATAGCTGATGCTTTATCTGCAAATGCCCTGAACACACACATGCACATAGAACTTGAAATGAAAGTTACATTGCTTTTAAATTTGTCTCCTCTCTAAATTTCATAATAGCTACAATACTAGGGACATTTTGTCCTGCTGATAACTTTAAGGCTGCTATAAAAATTATTTGTCTTTTTGAAAATTATTTGTCTTGATACTAACTTTAAGATTATTATGAGATTTAGCCCATGGCTATGAATGTTCTTAGGCAGGTGGCCAGGAAACAAGACTTCCGTGACCTACCTGGAGTGTATTAAAGAACTCATTTCTCCAGCTTCCATGGTCACGAAGCCTTTGGCAGAGGTGAGGAAGGCAGCCATTTACTCACCCATCCCCACAACTCACTGCGACATTCGAGGAGAGACACAGAGCAGGCGACGGCCCTTGCTCTCAGGCAGGTGGAGTGAGGACACAGAGCATACCCGCCGGAGCCTCAGAAAACAGATCTGTGAGCTCTGAGGTTTCGTGGTCACAGCTGGAAGTGGAACCTCAGCGCTGAGGTCATCTATGGTCTCACACATGTGGTACACTTTGAGCTCAGGCAATAAGGGTCAAGGTGTGTGTGTGTGGGGGGGAGCTGAGCTCAACCTTCAAGCGATGGAAAAAGAGCTGGCATGGGCAGCTGTGAGGGTCGCACCACACTGTGAATGCACGTAACAATGTGGAACTGCCCATTCACAATCAAGCAGGCGACGAGCTTCATGTGCGGTGGATTTGTCTTACACCATCAGTAAGAAAAGGGTGTGACTATTTATGAATCAAAGTATTTTAAACTACAAAATACTACTAAAAAAATAAAGGAAACCCAGTGAACTGAAAGACATTACATTTGTAGGTCAGTAGGCTGAGAATAGCTACAAAACCACTTTTTACAACCTGTACTCTAAAACAATGTTATTATGGTTTGTGTACAGGTGTCCCCTCAAAGCCCCATGCAGGCACTGGGGCAGCTTCTAGAGTTTGTGGATAATTCATGATCCAGTGGTGGGACTATGGGTGTGAGTGCTACACCTGCCCAGGCGTGGGTAATCTGCATACAGTATAAGGAAGGAGAGAGGCTAGCTAGCTGCAGCTGCTGCTGCCCCTCCCTTTGCTCTTTGTTGCTTTCTGCCACCATGACCAGCTGCCCTCTGCCATGTGCCACTGTGCCTTAGAGCCAGCTGAGTATGGACTGAGACCTCCACTAATTGTGAGCTAAATCAACCTTTCCTTCCTTAATTTTGGGTGTTGAGTGTTTTGTCCAAGCAACTAGAGAAAAGTAACTGAGGCAAATGTATTCGCAACAAAACTGTCAAGTTTGTGTGAAAATTGGAAAACTGATTTTTAAAGTCCATGTGGAAGTGCAAAAGGCTAGAATAAACAAAATATCTTTGAAAAAGGAATAGTGGACTGCTGCTTCTTGACTCACTGTAGTCAGGGTTTGAAAGGAAACAGATTTTATATAGGACACATAATTTGTAGGACTAGTTTATCAGTCACCCAAAGAGTCTAGGACAGGAGATCTGTTCACTCACTAGAGGCCTGGAGAATCCAGCTGAGGTCCTGGATCCCATGGCAATGTCCTCCGTGCGTCCAGCTGAAGGCCCAGAGCCCATGGCAATGCTTATGCAAATCTGTATCAAGGATCTGCGCTGGGAAGGCCCAAAGGTCAGCTAGACAGTCTGGGCCAGCAGGGTGAAGAGAGATGGGCAGCGGAGCCAGGAAGTGACATGCAAGCTAAGGGCCAGTGCTGGCCTGAAGAGAGCCGCAGCTCTCCTCCAGAGCAGTGAGGGACCCAGCCGCTCTGCTGAGGAAAATGGCTGAGCTCAGGGCAGCAGGCGCAGCAGGCTTCTCTGACATCAGCTTCCCTCCAGTCTCCTTTTGTGCTGTTGGTGACAACCCTCATGTGGCACCTCCACACCCAGCACTACACTTACTCAGTTCCTCTGGATGTTACAAGCTGACCATTAGTGAATACACCACAACCACAACCACACACACACACACACACACACACACACACACCCAAAACAACCAAACAAACTGCAGGGCTGGCGGGGGGAAGTCCAGGCAGATTCACTGAGCAGACTCAAGGAAGTGCATGCTCAGGTGGGGCTCTGTGGCCTTTGCTACGTGGTCTTGGGGCGGTCTCAGGTGGAAGACCTACGATGCGTCTAGCCAGTGTCTGCTGGTTGCTAGTGGGCTGCAATAGTATGCACACTATTCATGTATATCTCTGCTTAGAGATAACATGCCAACTGATAGTGCTGCTTCCTTGAGTGGCTGCATTTATAGACTTACTGTACCCTTAGGGTTCTTAAAAATTTAGGAGGGACAATCCTGGGAGAAAACAGGCATAGAAGTGAAAGAGACATTAAAACTTGGGGTAGTTTTGTGTCTTTAAACTGCCACTTTCTAAAAGCATATTTTTTATTTACTTATTTGTTTTTAATCTTTTATATATTTATTTTGTACAGTGTCTCACTACACAGCTCAGACTCGTAGTGATCCTCCTGTCTCTGTCTCCCCAGCACTGGGATTATAGGCATGTGCCACCACACCCAGTTTCGGAGGCCAGCACAGCGTGCGGTACTGTGGATTGAACCGGGTCCTTGCACTTGCCAGGCAGGTGCTTAGACCACTGAGCTATCACCCCACCCTAACAGCACAATTTTGAGATTATGCTGTCCTCATCTCTTTTCTCCTATCTGCATTCTAGGCTGCTTCTGGAGCAGCGCCTCCTCTTTTTTAGGCCCATTATAAAGTCATGTAGTCAGCATGGGATGTGTGCGTGCGTAACCAGATGGGGCAGAAGAGAAGGTCCAGGAGTTTTGATGAGGATGCAAAGGCAATTTAGTGGGTGGGGAGTCATCTTCTTGGGAATCAGTTCTGAACATCCACATAGAAGTAAGAGCCTCAGACCTTA
>NDGM011056182.1:0-13601 GCA_002564305.1 Octomys mimax
CACTTGCCAGGCAAGTGCTTATTCTACTGAGCCATCTCCCCGGCCTTAACCAGAATTTCTGTAACCTTTGTTTGAACTTTCATTTGGTAGTATGAGCTAATGCATTGTATACTTCCCTGTTTTAGTAATCAAAGTTTAATAATTTCATGGCCATATTATTCTGGGTAACCAGTTTATACTGTTCTGTATAGCTGTTGTGGAATACAGCCTGAATTTTTACCTACCCTAGAAAAAACACTGGAGTATATTGTCTTTAATTAAATCTCTTTTCAATTTGCTTAGTCTTTTAGGTAAAGTCAGACTGCCTAGGTTTAGATTTCATCTCAGCAATGGATTAGTTATGTGACCTTTTGCAAGTTACGTTGCAGTAAAATGGGGATAATATGGTTCTTAGGATTAAAGGACATAATCAGTATAAAGCATTAGCACAGTGTCTGGCACATATCACAGCATAAATGGTAAATACTATTCTCTTTTTCTGCTGAGAAGCATTTGGCAGTATTCAACTACATGACTGCCATAGTGTAACTAACGAACTTCTCTGCTACCTTATGATCTAGGAGACTTCCTTTTCTCCTCTCCCATTCAGTGATTTTTAAACTTTTTTAGAAGTCAGATTCATGATATAATTTAAATTAGCTATTCTGGGAAGAGTGGCTTCCAAGTTACAGTCTTTTCTAATATTTTTAATTTAATTTCAGCCTCTTATACTGGAAAGCAGGCAAGATACTTCCTTGTTGCCAAACTTGAGTTCTTTCCTACGTAAATGATTTAATCTTACTTTAAAATATTTTCCTTTGGCTTTGGTGATCTGTATGTGCTGTTTGGATTCTTCTATCTTTCTGAACTCTTCTCAGGCTTCTCTCTTCTTTTTTCTTTTTCTTTCTTTTTTTCTTTTCTTTTTTTTTTTTTGCCAGCTCAGCCCTCCCTGAAGGCAGGGCAGGTGCTGCATGTGGTGCCGGAGATTGAACTGTGGTCCTTTGTGCCTGCCTCAGCTTGCTTAAGCAGGCACATTAGACCACTGAGCTATCTCACTGGCTCCATCAGGCTTTTCTTTTACCCTCTCAGTGTAAACATCATAATATTCAGATTCCTATTGTTTGGTAGCATTTTTGTATTGTATTCTCTCCTTGTACTGTCATTTATCTCATAGCTCTAATTATTGCCAGTAAAGTCTGGTGCAGTACATTCCTGAACATCAGGACTTTGTACCTTCAGCACCTTAAGTCTACTTTTTAGAAACTACACAAGTATCTCCTTTCTTTTCTCCCTCCCCCACACATGAATTCAGTCCCCAGTCACCTTGATTTATATGTTAGTAATTATCTCTCTTGAACCATGAAATGATTTCAACAGTATTTTTTTATATTTTAGTGGGTGCATGTATGATAAGTCATGAAGTATAGCTGGAACAAAATTAAGGGATATTCTATTCACAAAGCTACTTGCCAGATAGGTTAGCTTTACCCCTCTTTTTCAACAGTTTTATTATTGGGAGCCAGGCCCTTGTGATGGTGGTGGTGACGTGAGGAACAATATGAATGGCAATAGCATGAATTCTTTAAAATTTTTCATTATGGATCATATCAGTGTGTATGAAAGTGGAGAGCAGACTACAGCGAACCCCCATGTAGCATCTATAGCTTAAGCAAGTTAAGTCCCACTCCTCTTTTTTGTGTTTGTGTTTATGATGTTAGGGATTCAACCTAGGGCTAGATACATGCCAGGCAAGCACTCTGTCACTGAGGTATACCACCAGCTCTATCACTGCCAATTTTATTCTGTTTATACTTAAACTAATCCCCCACCCCTTTCTGGATTACTTTGAAGCAATTAACAGCCATTTGATTTTTATTAATCTCTACATTTTAGCATGTATATCAAGAGTTTTTTTAAGTCTTGATATAATTATTCCACATAAAAACATGAGCCATATTTTTTTTAGTAAGTTGGCTGGTAAGAGAATTGAAAGCATTTCTGTAATGGGCATTCTATCTTTTTTAGTTATTTTTTTATTTTTGGAATTTGTTCTATAGCTTGAAATGAAATGATTAAAGGAAAGCTAAACTTTAGCCATAATAAGTTGACCTTTTAGTAAAACGCATGTTATTAATGTGTTCAATGAGATGCATTACGAACTGCAGTGAGCCATGTTTCATTGCAGGTCTAAAATTTAGCATCATTAAAGACCTTTAATAGAAATAGTGGCTGACATTTTGGTATTTTCCCATAAGCAAAACATCTAAGAACATAGTGTAATGCAGTGTAAAGGTAGCGGAAGGGAAATTTTTTTATTTGCCTGAGAGTTTATAAATAAATTCTTCTATTAATAATGTATATTTTCTTTGTTCCCCTTTATGTTCCTATGTTTAATTTATATTCACTCTGTGGCCCTTCCCCAAGAGCCCTTATTATTTTGACTTGAATAGATTAAATTTTTTATTGCTAATTTGACCTATGCACTGAGGTACACCTTGAATGTTTTATAGCCTAGCATAGTGGTTTATGCCTATAATCCTAATATTCTGAAGGACAATCATGAGGTCACGGCCAGCCAGACCACCTGGCAGGAATAAGTCTCAAAAAACAAAACAAAGTTTTAAATTTTGAGTAAGTCATGTCCTGTCATGAAGTCAGATAATATTTCTGTTTTTAAAATTTTACTTATTTTTAAGTCAACAGTGTGTGCACATGAGCCAGAATTCCAGACACTGAAGACTATGGTGCAGATCCTCTTTGCCGGTGCATCATCACTTCACTTCTGTGTCCTGTAGTTAACCAGTATTCTCAGTGAATCCCACCCTGCACCCTTCTTATTTAGTTGCCTGAGGTGGCAAGTCAGTGAATGCTTATTAACACTGTGCCAACATGGAACCCTGTGGAACCCTGATATATTTTCTCAGTTACCTGCAGGGATGGCTTTAAGGATTGTTTGGGGTAAAGGCACTAATAACATTTTCCAAGTATAGCACTGTGTTGGTTTAAGGACTCATTACTACAGACTTCACCTACCTAAGATGATGTAAATAAGTGATCTTTTCATTTGAGCTTTTTGTTTTTAAAAAGTTACCATTCTAATTACAAAAGTTTGTCATGCTTAAACAATTCACAAAATGGAGAAAGTAAAGATTATCTGTAATTCTGTTGTCAAGCGGTTATTTTGGTATCTTTCCAGACTTTTCTGTACTTATACATACACACATGTATACATACTTTTTAAAAAATGAAAATGGAATTATATAACTGTGCTACTTTTTTAAATTTTATTTTATTTTTTTATTTTTTGGTGGAACTGGGTATTGAACTCAGGCCCTTGTGCTTGTCAGGCAAGCGCTTATTCTACTGAGCCATCTCCTCAGCCCCTGTGTACTACTTTAAACTTATTTTCTTCTATGTATTATTTCATGTAGGTATGCTTTGTATGTCAGCAACTTCAGCGGCTACACATATTGCATTTATAGATTTACTATGATGTACTTAACCAATCTATTGATGGATGGTTACAGTTTATTCTTGTATTTGTCTGAGACAAGATTTCACTATATAGTCCAGGCTGGCCTCAAACTCTTGGCAGTCCTCCTGCCTCAGTTTCCCAAGTGCTGGGATTACAACTCAGCCATACTCAGCCTGATTTTGTTTTTTATTTTTATAAAACATGCTTTGATGAATATCCTTATACAGATTTAGTCAAAAAGTAGCACTGCCTAAATAAATGTAAGACATAGGCTATTTAAAATTATGTAGTAAACATTTTTAAAAAGGAAAAGCAGATTGTTAATTTTAATAGTATATTTTGTTTAACCCAATATATGAAAATATAATTTTAACCTGTTAGTATACAGGGCTGGTGAGACAATTTTGTGTTCTCTTTTTTCATGTTAAGTCTTTGAAATCTGGGGGTGTATTCTGTTCTTACAGGTCTTCTCAATTTAGATTGATCATGTTTCGAGTGCTCCATAGCCTCAAGTAGGAACTGACTCTGTAGCCCTGGGGTAGTGAGTGCTGAGCATGTTCCGAGTCTGGATTGGACTCCAGAATTTGGGAAAGACCCAGCCACAGTAGCTAGTGGGTGCACTATTGGGCTGCACACATCTGTACTCCCTGAAAATATAGTAGTTGGCGCAAAGGAATTATACTTTTCTCTCTGCTTTTTTAGGTTTTTGGAATATATTCCTTCTCTGGCCCTTAGAAGAACTGTTTTTTCCTTTTTCCTTTTTCTTTTTTGCAGAACCGGGGATTGAACTCAAGCTCTTGCACTTGCCAGGGAAGTGCTTATTCCACTGAGCCATCTCCCCAGCATAGAAGAACTGCTAACAATTTAAATTCTTTTCTGCAACATTTGTATTCCTAAACTCTTGCCACCACAGGGCATTATTGTTCTCTTATTTTTCCTAAACTATAGGTGGGAAAGGAAGGCCACCATTTTGGAACTTTCTGTTTCATATTTGCATAATGCCTGTTGACTCAGCATTGAGATAAAAGCTGGCACATATTACATGTTGCATCATGCACTTAAAACATGTCATCCTTGGTCTGTTCATTAGAAAATAAGTTCTTTGTAGAAAGACTTTTGGTTTCTGTTTAGCTACTGTTTACTTCATCCAACTTGTTCATTGAGCATTTACGGTATGTAGAGAATAAGCTAATCACAGAGCAAGTACTGTTCCAGTAAGCAGTGAAGCAGTGGTACCAGGGAAAGATCATCAGGTTTGTGTTCTCTCTCTCTCCCCTTCTCCATTTCCCTTCCTTTTTCCTCTCTGCTGGAGGCAAAATCCAGGGCCTGGTACACAGTGGGCAAATCTGTACCACAGATCTGCATCCCCAACCCCCAGAGTGTTCTCTTCCCTCCACCCACCCTGAGTAGATTGCCCTAATTGATTACAGAGCCAAGAAAGCTAAGGGCAGTTGAAAAGCTCCTGAAGCCAATCTGGTTAGAAAATTTATTTCACCATTTAGGGGTTGGGTTTCTTAGTAAGTGAGGGCTGTCCTCAGCACCAGAAACAATGTCAGTAGTGAGACATTACAGGGGCTGACGTCTAGTTGATTAGAAGAGTACTTGCCTAACACGTGCAGAGCTGTAAGTTCATCCCCAGGGTGCAGGGGCGTAGGGGTGGGGGGTGGGGCCCTGCATTTCCTAAGGAAGCAACGCTGACTTATAGTAGCTTAGTTCCATAGTAGGACTCCAATGTTCTATGTGTAGTTCTAGATAGCATGGTACATTTGTACCTTTTGATATGTTTGTTTAATTAACTCACATTTGACTATACAAGGCTGGTGAAATTATACTGTTGTACTAGTGTATTTTATTGCATTTTGTTGGGGGAATGCATGTGTTTATCTGTAGTTGACATTGTTTCTACTTGATTTTTCAGTTTTAGGCATTATTAGTCACTGACTCCCCAATATAAAAATGAAAATTCAGCTTTTTTTTTTTTTTTTTTTCTGGTTTAGGGATCAAACTGAGGGCTTTGAGGCAAATACTCTTACCCTGGAGCTACATTGTCAGCCACATGATTTGCTCTTGTTCCTCTATACACATGAATATTTTCTGCTTGTGTTATTAACCTGTCCCCTAATGCTTATGTTATAATTTGGTTAGACCAGTATTCAGTGTTTAGATTATTACATTTGTGTAATTCTCTTTCCCTCCCACGTGCCATTTTGTTTTCTAGAGTTAATGATCGTTACATTTTTGTTTGTGTAGTTTTTTTCTGTAGCAGTTCAAGCCCCTGCTTTTCTCCCATTGTCTGAATCCCCCTGAAGATTTGCGAGATGTGGTGGCATGCCTTGTAGTCCCAGCTACACAGAAAGTTGAGGCAGAGGGATTGTTTGAGCCTAGGAGGTTGAGACCATCCTAGGCAGTATAGTCAGACTCTGTTTAAAAAAAATCATTGCATCAAATCCCTTTCCCTCTTCCTAAAGCTTCTTGCACAGCTTCTGACCTGCTCTGATCTGTTACCTTCTCATGGGGCCTACTGGAATCTCCGCATGGGGTCATCCTGGGGATTAGTTTAGCTTCTTGGTATGGTGTAGCTCCTACTCCAGGATCTTTCTTGGCTAATGCCCTGTTTTAGTAAAGCAAGTCCTTTACTAGGTGAATGAGAGCAAGCGAGAGGGAACTGTTTTAGACTTTGATTGTATGGAGATATCTTTAGTTTCTTAACAATTGATTGGTGGTATGTGGAATTCTGTAGAGTGTTGCATTGCCTTCCAGATTCCAAAGCTGCTAAGAAGCCATTCTGATTCTTGATGTTGCTGTTTGTTTTTCCTTCTTTCCTGTTTGGGAACTAGAGACTTCGTTCACAGACTTCAGAAATTTCATAATTCAGCATTTCATAATGATATATTCTTTTTTTTCTCTGCAAGTCCTTTTATTTGGTATTATGTAAAAGTAAAGGCCTTTTTATTTATTTTTGAGACAGGGTCTCACTATGCAGTTTGGGCTGGCCTTGTACTCACTTTTGTAGCTCCCAGGCTGGTCTCAAACTCTCAGTGATCCTCCTTTCTCCACCTTTCAAGTGCTTACAGGCGTGTGCCACCATGCCCACTTCCTGGGCACCATGGCATACCTGGTGTTCTGGCATGCTGGATAGTGATCGAACTGAGGTCCCTGTGTTTGCCATGTAGGTGCTGCTTATGACTCTGAGCTATCTCCCCAGCCCTGTAAAGGCCTTTTGTTTACTATCCCAATGATTAGGTTTTCCCTCTGTACTTTTTGCCTTGCTCCTGATTTTTTTTTTTTCTTTTTTTTTTTTTTTTTTGTGGAATTGGGGATTGAACTCAGGCCCTTGTGCTTGCCAGGCAAACACTTTCCTGAAAGTTTTAACACATGTCCTCAGCTTTCTAATCCTTCTATTGAGGCTTTTGGTATTTCTTCTATCACATTTTGATTTTGAGGATATACATGATATTTATTTTCTGCATACTGTTTCCTTTATTCTACTGTTTTTCCCTTTTACTTTAACCCAGGTACAATGTTAGACATTTTTCCTCAGGTACTTGGGGATCTGTTGCTTTCTCTGTTAACTTTATTTTTTTTTTATTTTAGGGAAGCGTCTATAGGGTCTCACTACTAGATCAGACTTGTATTGATCTGCCTGATTACAGTCTCCCAAGAGCTGGGATTACAGGCATGCCACTATGCCCAGTCTCAATTGCCATCTCAGTGCGCCTCAGGGGTGGGGCTGGCATGGATCAAATCCCCGGCCCCTGCGCCTGCTTGCAGGTACTTTAGTCTGCTGAGCTATTTGGCTGGCCCTTCTCTGTTAAGTTTTAATGATAGGACACCAAGAAGTTGATTAGAAATTTTGTATATTTGGATGGGGCTCTTTGTGGTTTCCATTGTAAAAGAAGTATCTGGCCAGATAGTTTTTGGAGCTCTCAACATCACTGTCTTCAGCACTTCACTCATTATGTGATCATGGTCACTACAGGGCTCCTAGTCCCCTGTGTGGTTGCCATCATTCTAGGTTGTGAGTAGGCTGGGGTCTCAGCGTTTAATCACTGACCTTCCGTTTTCAACCACCTCCCACCTCTCGCCCACTCTTCTGTCATGGCGCTAGGGTTTGAGCCAGGGCCTTGTGCATGGCTAGGCAAGAGCTCTAACCTAAGCACACCCCTGCACTATCCCTGTTCTTAATATGCCTTTGCCCTCAGCTATATCTGGTAACCCCTTGGCCAGAAGTTCAGGCAGAGATCTTAGATACTATATCAAAATCATAGTCCATAAAAGGAGAAACTGATGATTGTGCCAAATCAGAATTAAGATCTTTTACTGTGTTAATAATGTAAGAATGAAAAGGCAAGCTATGGATTTGGAGTACTTTCCTTTTTACAGAACTGGGGATTGAACTGAGGCCCTTGTGCTTGCCAGGCAAGCACTTACTCTACTGAGCCATCTCCCTGGCCCCCATGGGAGTATTTTCAAGTCACATATCTACCGAAGGACTTGTGCTCAGAAGATACAGAGTTTTCAAAACTCAACAATAAAAAATACTTATTTAAAAACAAGTTTAAAAAATAGGTAAAAGATTTGAATAGACACCTTAGCAAGGAAGATAAAATGATGTGAGGGAAGTACATGAAAGACATTTAACCCAATCATTAAATTAACTAGGTTAATTTAATCAAATGTTGAAGGAGATAAATATTAAAACCACAATGATATACCTGTATATTCCTGTTAGGATACAACTAAAAATATGATACCACCAAGTGCTGACAAGGATGCAGAGCAGCTTTTGTGTATTTCTGGTAGGAAAGCAAAATAGTACAACATTTGAAAAAACAGCTTTACAGCCAGCCAAATAGTTCAGAAGATTAAAGCACCTGTTTAGGCAGACGCAGAGGCTGGGATTTTGATCCCTGGGCCTGCTGTGTTGGCCCCACCCCTGGGGCATGCTGAGACAGCAATTGAGACTAGGTGTGGTGGCATGGGCCTGTAATCCCAGTGCTTGGGAGGCTGTAAACAGGTGGGTCATCACAAATCTAATCTAGTAGTGGGACCCTGTAGACCCTGTACTAAATTTAAAAAAAAAAATTGTAAAGACAGTTTAGAAATTGTTTTTTAAAAGTTTAACATATTTACCATATTATCCTCAGGTAGTAGTCCCTTTCTTAGATGTTTTTAGAAAATGAAAACATGTTCACACAAAGACTTGTCTATATTTTCATTTTCTTAGCAACATTTTTTGAAGGGGGGCAGAATTGGGGATTGAACTTACGCCCATGCACTTGCCAGGCAAATGCTTATTCCACTGAGCCATTTCCCTGGCCCCTTAGCAACATTTTTTTATACTCAGCAAAACTACAAACAGTTCAGATTTCTTTCACACATATTGGGCAAATGGATAAATTGACGTTCTACTTAGTAATAAAAAGGGATAAACCGCAAAAGTATTATGCTAAGTGAGAAATGCAGGTTTTAAAAAGTTGTACAGTTTACATTTATATGACATCCTGGAAAGGTATAACTATTAGGACAGAGATTAGGTCAGTGGTTGCCATGGGTTAGGGGTGGAGGAAAGGTTTGACTACAGAGAAGCAGGCCACCTCTCTTTGTCTCACAGGTTTTCATTTTCCTCTCCAGTAGCTTCATTTCCTTGGAGTACTCGTTCCCCACCTACCTGTTTTCCACTGGCTTTCCCGTGAACCCTTCCTTTCTTCAGCTTGATTGTGAACAGTTTGCTTGAATTGACAGTGGGGGTATAAATAGTTGTGCGTTTATTCCCAGATAACTCCAGAAATATATCTTATGGTAATAGATACATGATACAGTACTTCTAGGGATAGAGGAATGGGCTGCATCAACCTATAGTGTCATTTTTGCTTGAAATATATATCTTTGATAGTAAAGCCTTACCCAGAAGAGAATAATAGATTACACACAGCTTCTAGATTTTGATGTGGGTTAGAACTGAAAAATGAGATGTCTTTAAGCTCTTTTTCCTTCTCTCTTTGATAAGTGATATAATGTGGTTTGGACACTCAGAGATTCCTAAGATTCCAGGTTCTGGTTGATGATTTACTGCAAAATTGCTTATAAATTGAAGTAGAAAATGTTTTGCAGACCTGGCAGCTTTCTGGCTTCACACCCATTTGTCACCCAGCATTTCCCTTTGTGTATAGAACAAGAATTAATTAGGCTGCACTGCAGGAAAAGTTTATGGCTATAATTTATATAGGATGAATTTCTTTTTAAAGAGACAGTGTTGTTTTGTTACACCTATGTATGTATAAGTGTATTTATATAAAGTGTTTTTCCCCCTTGAAAGCAGTGCCTATATAAGCTTCTAGGGTGAGATACTCTTTTTTTTTTTCTTTCTTTAATGTGAAATGGTAAAATAGATGCTTTTATAGTGTTTGTTTTCTGACTAAACTGGTTTTTGTTGTTTCTTCTTCTTTTTTTTTTTTAATTCATCGTGTACTAAGGGGAACACTGAGGTGTAGGTTTGTGTTTTAGACACTGGTCAAATCTGTCTGGTTTCCAGAGCTTTGTATTCTTTTGGTCTCTTGGAAGACTTGTGATTCTGTCTTTCTTAGGGTCTTGTTCATTCAATTAATGTTTTCATAATCAATGCAAGTCAGAACTTGCAATTTGTTCCTGATTTGCACATTAAAGAGCTCCATTAATTAAGAATCCTAGTGTTTGGCATGTTCCCACAGGATCTGTGCATTATTTACATGGTAAAAGTGCAAGATGCAAGTTTCTCAGTAGTAGTGGCAATTGCAGTTAATCCTGTGCTTTCTTTCATATTTTTTTCCTCTCTCTCCTCTATGTTGAATAGCAATTATTTCACAACTCACTGAAACTCCTTAGGGATACATTGTACTAAAATAGGAACAAATGATCCAAATGAGAGGGCAATGCTAAAAGAGTAGACATAGAAAGTAAGTCCTTTGTTTAAAGGAAAACAAAATTCCTAGAAGACATGTAGAATTGATGTTTGGTTTTTGTTGGTTCTCTGGCTTGGTTAAATGTAGAAGGTGTGATAGTTTTGAATTTTAATTGTTTACTTTGAATTTGTAGACCTTCCACCCATAACAGTAACTATACTTATAAATGAAGTTGCCTTTTATAACCCAGGTAATCCCAGGAATGGAGACAAACATAGACCTATGCTTGATATCAAGCCAACTTTATCATGAAATGACTCTTAAGAGTATTTGGATTCTACGATTCTACAACCATTTTTTTTTTTTTTTTTTTTTTTTTTTTGGAAGCCTTGGTCCAAGCAAGTGGTGGTTTCCATCTTGATGATTAAGAGTATGTAAAAAGCAGTTACGAACATTGAATCAGATCACTAGTTCAGCAGGCTTCTTTCCAGTTTTATGGTGGGTAATACATACCTACTCATAGTTTCCTAATAATACTTGGGTTAGCTCTAGAAATGCCCTGACGATCTGCAAAGGATTTTTCATCAGAGACCCCTGCCCTGTATTTATGAAATTTATTAGGAATTTATGGGGCTTAATTTAATTTTGTCCTTAAGATCTTTTATGTTAAAAATATAACTATGTAGTAATACAGCTTTAAGAAAAGTAAGCAATATAATGTATATAAGGGGAAAAATGAAAACTTTTATACTTTTCCAAATGTCCACGTCTGCTTCTCAGAGAATAAAATAGCTTACAATTTATGATATATTCTTTCTTGAAGTTGGTTTTTGTTTTGTCTTCAAGTGCTAGAGATTGAACCAGGGCTTTTTTTTTTTTTTTGGTGCCACTGAGCTATGCCTCAGCATTCTTTTAAGCTATCTTCCCCCTACCCCCTGTGCTAGGAATTGAACCCAGGGCTTTGTGCATGCCAGGTAAACATTCTGCTTTGGAGCTACATTCATTAAGTTTTAATGGCAGTTTCACAGAAAGAGGGGGTTGGACAAGGATGAGAGGGGAAAAAATAGGTCAGAATGTCACTTATGAATCATCTGTATGTTAGGCTATCCCTAAGACATATTGTCTTGGTTATTATAATGTTATAATTACTGTGTTCATCGATTGTCCCCAGATGAGTTTACACATTTGAAAGGTTTTGCATAGACTACACTTGACTTTAACTTGAGTTCTTGTTAATTTGTAGATGATTTTTGTATAATATTACTATTTCACTTGGTGTTTAGACTCAAATCTACTAGTGTTGCTTTTCTTTGAACCGTTGAGTAAAATTGCCTCTAGAAAAAGCCCAAATGCAGCTAGGTGCCTTGGCTCATGCCTGTAATCCCAGCTACTCAGGAGGCTGAGGCAGGAAGATTGCAAGTTCAAGGCCAGCCTGGGCACTAAACTGAGATCCTGTCTCAGAAATGCTGTTAATTTACAAGAGTTCATACTGGTTAAGCCCACTGTGTTGTTTTATTTTGTTATATATTTAGTACAGGGTCTACAGGGTCTCACTATACAGATCAGACTCAGTGATCCTCCTGTTTTCAGCCTCCCAGCGCTGGGATTATAGGTGCTTGCCACCATGCCCAGTCTCAATTGCAGTCTCAGTGTGCCCTAGGGATCAACCTCCTAGCCCACTGTTTTATATAAGCAAAAGTTCTACAAGTAGAGAAACTCTTCAGTTGTAAAAATTCATATATCTTAGAGATGGTAAATAATATGTGATGAAAGAAAATCAAATATATTTTGAGGATAGAGATTATCAATTTACTTGTGTTGGTATTTTTAATTGTGTAAGTAGATTATTGCATCCATTATACTCTAAAAATCATAAAAATAGCTTCATTTTATGTGTTGAACACTAGTCACATATTTGGTTGAGTCTGTTCAGCCTGTGAAATGCACTGATACCTTGGTTGCTGAGAAGAGGAAGTAAAGTTCTGTGTAACTTGTTTAAGGTTGCCTTGTTGGTTAGAGGCAAAGCCAGCAGAGAAACTGAGGTCTGCCTCAGGAGCTTTACGCTTGGCCATGTTGCCCAGTCACTATTTCTTTCTCCTTTTTCAAAGGAAGCGCTAGGGAATATGGGTATGGAATAAATACATGCCAAAGCTTATGGGGTTGTATGTAGGAGAAATATAAAGATGAACTTGTTTCTGGACAGAAAGTTTAGAATGTAGTACATGCACACTTCAAATTTTTCCAGAAATAAGGTTTCCTACGTGCTGTTTCTTTAGGAAGAGAGCTAGCAAGGCCTGGGAAAGTCAGCTGATGCAGTCCTCCTGTACAGAGGCAAGGCTGTTATAGAAGATAAAGGAATAGGTGAATTTTTAAGTAAATGTAACACATATTCATTGTTTAAAATTTGTAAGAAGCTAGTAAAATTAGGATGTAGTCTTCCTTAATTCTAACAGCTAAGAATTAAGTATTTTTATTTTTTATGTATATATTACAGGGTCTACAGAGACTCACTACACAGATTGGACTCATATGATCCTCCTGTTTTTAGCCTGCCAAGAGCTGGGATTACAGGCATGCGCCACCACGCCCAGTCTCAATTGCTGTCTTGGTGCTGTGGGGGGAGGGCAGGGTCAGACAAACGGGGGATGGAACCCTGGTCCCTGTGCCTGCCTAAGTAGGTGCTTTAGTCCACTGAGCTATCTGGCCGGCCTGAGTACTTTTAATATTCTGGTATGTGTTATATATTTTTCCTGGGTTTTGTTTGTTTGTTTGCTTTTTGCCTCTGTGAATGTAGTTAAAACAGAATAGGATCATATTGTATAGTTTTGGTACAGTGTCTCGCTGTGCAGCTCACATTGCATGCACTGCTGGAAATTGAACCCAGTACTTGCCCTTGCTAGGCAGGCACTTAGATCGCTGAGCTATCTCCACGGCTCCCATATTGTATAGTTTTGCAATCTCATTTTTTTTCTACCTAACAGAGATCATGAGTCTTTTTCATTAAATGTTCTACAGCATTATTTTTAATGACAGCATAGACTTTCTATCATATGGGTAGTTTAACCAGTTTTTACTATTGAACATTTGGGTTGTTTCCAGGTTTTCATTTTTACAAATAATGAAGTAAACATTGTTGCTAAATCTTTACATCCATAATTTGTTACATTAAGTAAATTTCCTTTTTTATTTTTTTATTTTTTGGTAGAACCAGGAATTGAACTCAGGCCCTTGCGCTTGCCAGGCAAGCACTTATTCTACTGAGCCAT
>NDGM011056184.1:0-15142 GCA_002564305.1 Octomys mimax
GGTCAACTGGTGTCCGCATGCGTGGCTCCAAAAGCCCCAGTGTAAGGGCCTGCAGCACATACAGGTGATGGGCCATCTCATCACCCAGTGGTGCTGCACTATGGATGATGTTCTGGAAGACAGGCAGGCTGTGGGCTTGATGGGAGAGGAGCCACGGGGAGGGGTCTCCCTGGAGTGGCCTTTCCTACCTTGTAGATGAACTGACGAAAGTTCCTTTGCCACAGGTAGTCTAGCATGTGCTGAGGTGAATGGGAAGGGGACTTAGATGACTTAGCCCCGCAGTAAAACACAGTGCCTAGCAGCTGCCATCTCCCCATCCAGATAATGGGTGGGTGCTCACCTTACGTTCAGCATGGTTGGCCCCCTGCAGCAAAGCTGTCAATAATGCCATGGCCTTGGTTTGCAGCTGTTGATTCATTCTGTAGAAAGAAGTGGGCGGGGATCAACTGAACATCCAGGGTCTACTGCTGCACCCCCCCCATGTGTACCCCACCCCAGAGCCTTACACCTGCAGATGCACTAGCAGCCTATCCAGTGGCACTTCACTCTTGATCAGCTGGCCTAGGGCAGGGCTGCTCAAAGTCACACTCTCCAGCAGCCGGAGGGCCAGGGGCTGCACAGAGGCATCCATCAGGTTCATGTTCACATAGCACACCACCTGTAAGAGCAGTAGGGGGTTGGCCCCACCTTGCCAGAATGGACAGTCAGATCCTGGGACTGCCCTATTGTTTCCACCCACTGCCCTTAGAAAAGCCCACTTACCTTTCTGACAAATGGGATGCTGAGCGTCTCCCAGGATACCACACCGTGCTCCATGAGCTCCAAGAAGGCCCTCAGCCCAAGGGCCAGCACCTCTCCTAGGCTAAGAGGTGAGGGAGACACCTGGGGCTGAGCAGGACCAGACCAGGATCCCAAGCCCCATCATATCCTCCCAGCCCACCGAAGCCTTTTGTGCTCACTCATCCCCATCCTCAATGATTGTGCCCAGTCTCTGAAGCCCATCGCGGCTGATGACCTCCTGGGCAAAAGTCATATCTGAGGCCAACAGGACGAGGTGCCTCAGGGCTTCTCGGCGAACTTCACGACTTGTACCCTGCAGCCCACTCAACAACTGCTCGGCTTCAAGGTCCTGTCCAGGATGAGAACAGAAATGAGGCTGGACAGAAAGCTGACAGCTGTCCACTAGGTGGCGCCCTGCTGGCTGGGGCCAGGGCCTCCAGACCTGGGGCAGAGGCCCACGGACAGAAAGGCGCGCAGTTGGCAGGGGCAGTCAGGAAAGAGGCGGGACCAAAAGGGACATTACTGGGGCAGTGCTGAGGCACAGGATGCTGCCATTCTTGATCTCTCCGCGGTTCTGGAGGAAAGCAAAAAGGAGGGCCAAGTCAAAGAGTGCTTTGAGGGATGGTCAACTGGATTGTCCTGAGGGCTTGAGGGGTGAGAAAAAGTTCACATTCGAATATGAGTCTTTGGAATCAGGGCCAGGTGTGATGAGGGTTACAGGCTAGCATGTAGGGCTGGGAGGAGACTCACATTTTCGGTAATGTATCTCCTGTGCCCGTCAGCAAACTGCAGGGCATAGCGATGGGAGTGAGTCAGGCTCCACCTGTAGGGCACGGAAGCTCAGGAAGGCGGGCAGGGGGCGCCTCGGGCCCCGCCCCTCCCCCACCGCCACCCCAGCCCTCCACACTCACGCATCGCACACCTCCTTCAACACAGCGGCCAGGGGCTTTGCCTGCAAATGGAACTGTCACATATGGAGCAGGAATGGGGACAATTTGGGGTGGGGACCTGAGGGAGTGGTAGAGTTGGCTACCCTGGGGGGCAAGGGAACGACCTAGAGGTGGGCAGCAGGGCGCATGGGGGCCTGACAGGCCGGGTGACCTGGTCCAGCTGGATGAGCTGCGGGATGGCATCACGCATCTGGACGGCAATCTTCACCACGTTCCGCGGGGGCGCCATGCTTCAGACAGCCGTGGCTGTGCTTTCCAACGCAACACACCTCCTTCCCAGGGAGTACCCACTCTGGGGCCTCTAGATAGGTATCCCTGTCTGCCACCTGGTCCCGGTGCCTCACAGTTACTGTCCAGAAAGTTCCCACTCGTGGCCAGGCGCTGCAGCCTTCCCAAGGGAGTCAGGGCTAGTTCCGGGTCGGAGTCCTGGGAGCTGGAGTGTGGGACGGTGCCTGCCTTGGTCCGCCCCGCCGGAGGCCCCGCCCCATGCCAAGGTGCAGCAGGTGGGGGTAGGGAGGGCAAGTTGCCCCACCTCTCATCCCAGCACGTGACCCACCCAGTCCCGCCACCAGTTCGGCACTGCCCCTGTGAGGCCCCAAAGAACCAGATCAGAGATAGCCTTAGGCATGGTCTTTATTCAATTGGATACTGTACAAATATTACAATTTCCTTTTGCTGCAAAAAGTATAAAAATAATCTTTATATAGGAATTCATTCGTTACTGTAAATCTTTCTAAATCTTTGTAAATGGCTCTAAATGTGAGTAAATGAATGAATGGAAATAAGAAGGTATCAGGAGGTTGGGCCAAGCCTCAGGGACCCACCGGCCCAGATTCCTAGACCTCATTTCCACCTTGTTAACACCCCTGCCCTACCCCAGGCCACCTGTAGGTTTCCAGGATTCAGGGCTTAGCAGAAGGGGGTGGGGGAGGGGGCACAGGAAAGCTTGGGTGAAGCTGTAGGGTGAGCAAGTAGGAAAGAAAGGCAAGGTGGTAGCTGGCAAGTGCCCAGCTTTACCCCCACGCTTCCCTACTAGGGGCGGGAGCAGCAGGAACAGGACAACTGGCTAGACAAGCTGTCCTATGCGGGCGCTGGCTGATCTGTGCCACTGGGTGGCAGCTGGCTGGGGCTGGGGAAGGTTCCAGAAAAGGAGAGGCAAACACTTTGGCTCCACGGTGGAAAGGACTGAGCTCCTTTCCCACTCTGCTAGCACAATGCCACTGCCAGGGCAAGAATGGGAGGTGTGGCCAGAACCTTTCAGAGTGGAGAGGCTGGGGAAAGCAGGAGTCTGTGGCTCTCAAATTATGCAGGGGTGGGGGCAGCCCCAGGCAATCCCAGCTCGGTCTGGGTCCTGGCCACACAGGGCATGTCCTCATCAGTCAGAGGTTGAGAACAGGCACGTCAAAGAGATCACAGACACCTTCACTCTCATCCAGGTTGTAGATGTAATCGTGGTCTCCAGGGGGAGGAGAAAGGCGGAGGAGGGGAGCAAACACTGCAGAGAGTACTAGATTGAGGGTCTGGGCCAAGACTCCATCCAGCAATAAACCAACTTCGGGCCACAGCCAACCACCCACCCTCCCAGCCCCCACCCCCATGGATACCCACCTTCTGAGGACATCAGCTCCTCCAGCAGCTCTGAGCTCATGCACTCTGAGAATGGAGAGAACTAAATTACACTTGGGCTCCCATAAAAGTTCATGAAAGGGGCTCCCATTCTGCCTTACCCTTTACCCTGGGTACCAAGTGCAAAAAGGTCCTCAGAAGGGCAAAAATAATAGCCATGGCACTCAATGAGCCATGTCCCTTATCCCTAGCCCCATGGTGGTACATGGCCTACCTCGTGCAGGGTCAAAGATTTCTGACAGCTCTTTGGGGAGTTCAAGAACTGAAAAAACAAGAAAGCTGTGCTCAAGGCAGAGGTTCAACCTGGCCCCACAAGAGCCCTCACCTACCTCAGATCCTAAACCACTCATCCCCATGGCTCCTCACAGCTGAGGAAATGTAGGCCCTGCCTGGAGCCAAGCTGCTGGAGCTGTTGGCCTCCTCTGCTAGACCTGAACGACTCACTTCTGAGCCGAGGGTACCAAAGATCCATCACAGGGTACAGCCTCTACATTAGAGGCACTGCAGCTGTCAACAGACTCCCATCTCTCACTGGGCTGTGTGTGTGTCCTGTCTGATGGAAGATGCCCCATCTGCTCCCACCTCTGCCAAGCACCTGCTACATGCCAGGCTGAGACAACCTCCCGGAACAAGTAACATCGCAGAGATGAAGTACACACTATGTAGGGGATACTACTACAGGGTGATGACCCCATTACAAGTCTCTGACCAAGAGAACACATATGGGAAACTGAGGAAAAAGAAACTGAAGAGGATCATGAGTGACATCTTCCGTTAAACTTAGCTCAGACTTTTTTCCCAAAAGACATTGAGGAGCCATTGAATGTACGTGTATGCACATGTGTGTGCTAGTGATTGAACCCAGAGCCTCTCACATGAATAGTATACATTCTACCAATGAATTATATTCCAGCCATGAAAGCACTTGCTTTTTTGAACCCAAAGCCTTCATACTGAGCTATATTTCTAGCCCTCGAAAAAAATTTTTCAGCAGTGTCTTGCTAAACTGCCCAAGCTGGGCTAAAACTTCTAATCCTACTGCCTCCACCTCCACAGTGCTTGGATTAGAGGTCTATACCACCACAACTGGCCCTGAAGGCACTTGCCATAGGGTTACCTTTCAGAAAGATTATTCTGTCAGTCAGGGTAAAGAGGATGCAGATAAGTCTAGAATCTAGGTGGCCCCTGAGTGCTGAAGTTACAAGACAATAAGAGACGTCTCACACAGAACTCATTTAGCCAATGTCCATAGGTGGCAAGAGAGAGAACTGGGTTAACATCCAAGTGTCAAATGGTAGAGTACCCACAGAAATGGAAATGCAAATTTCAAAATGAAATGGGTTCACAACCAAGGGACTCACTGGAGATGCAGAAGACAGCAGTAGGGACAGAAGTATGGAGATCAGGCAACAGATCTAGACAGACCAGAGCTAGGGTTCCTCCCAGGTGCAAAATGGCACACAGCCCTATAAGAGCCAATGGTTAAGCAAGTGTCAGGGAGAGATGCAAAAGAAGCAAGTGAGGTAGAAGAGTGAGGACTCCTCATTCAACCCCAAAACAGATAGAGTATCGGCAGGGAGCAAAAGAGCATCAGACCCAAGCCACTCGCGAACCGGCTAGATTCAGCACCTTGTCGACAGCACTGCTGCAGCACTGGGACAGGGGACAGGCTCCTACCAGATTCAATTGGAGGGTGAGCAGGAGACCGAGATGGACAGGAATAGAAATCAGAAATAAAAAATAGAAATTAGAAGAGACAGGAAAGATGAGGTGGAACACAGGAGCAAATGTCAATTAGTGAGGTGAGAGGCTCAGTGACACCCCAAGGGGTAGAAGACAGGGATTGAGATGGGGTTCCACACTGGTCCAAGCTAGAACTTTGGTATCAGACAAAGCTTGACAGAGGAGGTTCTGTGTCTGACCTAGCACTGGGCTGAGGCTACACTCTCCTTGCTGCTCCCAGTGGGGTAGTTACTCACCACCTGTGGGATCCACTTTGATGGGCTCAAAGGAGGTAGACGGGTTGGGTTCAGATGAACTGCTAGTGCTGCTGCTGCTGCTGCTGCTGCTGCTGTCCAGCAGGGCAGAAGACTGCAATGGCCGGGTGTCTAGCACTGCTGGGCCCAGCGGGAGCGAACTGAGTTCACCACTGTCCTTGCTCTCAGTTCCAGGGCAGACACTCACTGCAACCACATCCCCAAACCCAGTTACATGGGGACAGAAAATGGGTCACTGAAACTGGGTGGATTAAAAACCACAGCCAGAACAACCATAGTACTTCTGGCTCCCAGACCAAGGAATCAGGCACTGCCAGTCAGCCCAGACAGAGAGGAAAACTAGAAATGAGTCAATGAAGGGAACAAAGCCTGCAGGAAGAAAGTTCTTTTTTTTTTTTTTTTGCGGAACCGGGGATGGAGGAAAGTTTTTGGACAAGGGTCCAAGTGGGGCTATGAGGGTACATAAGTCTCGGCAGATCTAGTTTTGGAAGAAACCGCCACCAAGTGCTTCTTTATACTCACAGTTTCCCTGTTTAAAGGGTTCATTCACTGCCACAGCAGGGGGGTGGGGGTGGGTCAGGGAACAGGGGAAAGCCAACTCTGACAGTCTCTTCCAAGCCTGACTGTGATGCTCCACAATGCTACTGCCTCTGGGGTCCCAGAAGATAAACCCATCATCACCAGCTGCCCACTGTGCCTTACCTGTGACCTCAGCTGCTGGGCCAGCCACCCCCGGGACTTCAGTGCTTTCAGGAACAGGAGTAGAGGTGGTTAGCTGGGGACTGCTTGGACGTGAGACTTCCTGAGGCTGGACTAAGGCAGGTTTGGGCAGTGGTGGAGGGGTAGAAACAGCGGATGAGCTCTGGAGCAGATCTTCAGGAGGTGGCACAGGAACAGCCACAGGTGGTGAGCTCCATGCCTCCTTGTTCACCAGCAGTACCTCAATGGGGCCACTCACACTCTTCAGATGAATCTGGTATTTCTTCTGTCCATTGAGACCCTGGAGGTAGGAGATGGGGGACAAGTAGAACTGCAAGCAGGTATGGCTCTGCTTTATTCTGGGTCAGGGCCAGTGTCCTCTCCCACTCAGGCTACCCATCCTCCTAGATAACCCCAAGCCCCAGGCCTCCCCCTACCTGCTCCACCCGGGCCTTATCAAGCTCCACAGCCAGCACCCGCCCTCACAACCAGCTGACATTGCCTGGCTAGGCTAAGCACCCACCTCTGGGATGGGCACCTCCAGACTAGTGCCTGATGGGGCCCGGATGGCCAGGAGAGTGTCTCCTAAAACAAGAAGGACAATGGGTTAGGACCATGAGCTCAATCTGAGCTCAAAATAGAAATGCTTTCCCCCAGGAACAAGACAGGAGACCACAGTCTCTAAGGGACTAAATAGTAGGCATCTCTCATTCCCACAACAGCTGGCCACAAACACCTCACTCCTCAATTGATGATGCTGATCCTTTGGAAATAGGTATTCTGGTCAAGTCTGGGGGATACAAGAGGGAACGGAAAGGGATCAGCTCCTATATCCACAATTAAACTGAACTAATACTAAGTTGAAAGTGGGAGCTTCTGCCTCCTGCATACAAGCACAAGAACGTGTACACACATAAAAGGGTCCTTTTTCTTTCTCTTTCTTTTGTGCTTCTGTCATGCCCAAACAACCAAACCCAGAGCACAATGCTCCTGGGGCAAACCCAAGGTCCCATCCCAGGATGTCTGCACCCTCTCAGTGTAGTTGACCTCTAATCAAGTCACACTCAAACCAAGGACTTACCCTGCCTGGTACCTCTTTGGATAGGCCCCAGGAACCCTTTTAAGAGGTGGAACTCTCCTTACAGCTCAATGAAAAGAGCTGTGGCTCAGCCCAGGCCCACCCCCAGCTCCCCCTACCCAGGCTCTGCTCACCAGCAAAGCATCTGCAGATGTCTTCATGAGTCACGTAGGCCAAGGTATAGGGGGTTAAGGAGAATGGCCAATGCCCTGCTAGTGTCACATGGCAGACCATGGAGGAGACCCAACTCTTTAAAACAAGCCTGACACACAAGCCCTCTGAGAAAGTTCTGGAGCCTAGATTACACATGAGGAGGGATCACAGGCTAAAGACTGGAGGATAAAGGTCTCTAAAGAAAGGGCCAAAAGCTAAAACCTAGGTAGGGGATGCAAGATCATATTCCTAAGAGGGACAAGGCTGAGGGTACCACACAACAAACCCAGCTGGCCCCTTTTCCACTCCCCCAGACCAGGGACCACCAGGAGGATATCAGCTGTTCTGCACGTCCTCTGTGACATTCCGGATGCTCTGCTGCACCCACACCTTGTGCTGGTCAAGTTCTTGCTCTCGCTGTTGCAGATCTTCGATCTCTGCCTTGAGCTCAATCAGCTTGTCAGCAATCTCCCGGGTGTTGCAGCCAGGCCCCACGCCCCTGAGCCGAGGGGGTAAGCCTGAGAGGAGCTGCTGAGAATTCCAGGTCCCATGGCCCCTGCTGTCCCCTGCACCCTCCACCCACNNNCCCCCGCAGTCTGCCCTTTCACACATGGTTTCACTCACTTCCACTGGATGCTGTTCTTGGATTTTTTCTCGATCAGCCCAATACCTTCCAACACGTTGGTAATGTCGTAAATCCGCCGTTTCTGCCGCACAGCTAGGGTGTCAGCTGCCTGGCAGACAAAAAAGAGTGGTGCATTTTCAGCCCCACTCCGGGGTATACCCCTGTTATATTGGGATGGTCTGGGAGGAGAGTTCCCTAGGTCCCAACCCACACGCCTCCACGGCAGTACAGCAGCTCTGGACCGCAGGGTGGAAAGACACCTGGGTGTTGTGATACTTTTCCCCCCATATCACCCAGGAAGGGCCACGAAGGCCAGCACCTGCAACCCCGAGTGCGACACGTAGTTCACGCTCAACGGCTTCGGCAAAATGAATGAAAGCCCCCGGAGCCTCTTTCATGCGAGAACGTACATAGGTGGCGGGCGTCCCTAAAAGGACTCAGCGAGGCCAGCCCGGGGGTTCTCGCTACCAGCCACGGGCTGGCCCACCAGGCCCCCCCTCCCCGTCGCCCCTCAGCCCAGGCCGCACCAGTTTGAGGTCAAGCACGCCGTCCTTGGCTTCCTGTAGAAGCGACACGAACTTGGTAGTGAGAAGTCCCAGACTCTTCTCGTGCCGGCTTGGGGTGCCCGGGGGCGGCGGGGCCTGAGGCCCGGCCTCCGCCATCGCACCCGCCCGCCCGCCGCCTCCCCTGAGCCAGGCCAGGCCAAGGCCGGCGCCGGCGCCACTTCCGCTTCCGTTCCTGGCCACCAAGCCGCCGGAACCTCCATCGCTGCTTCCTCTTCCGCCCTGCACCGGTTCAGGGAACGTAGCACAATTTCTATCTGTATTCAGGGACGTAAAGCTCCCGGGGCCATCGGCAAATGTCTAACCGTAGAAGGAGAAGAAAAGGCCGGGAGTGGTGGCCATCTCTGTAATCCTAATACTCCGGAAACCGAGAAAAGGCGCATCAGAGACTAGATGAATCTAGTGCACACCAGTACTGACTCAGAGCTCCAGCTGTGAGAATTCATCCGCCAATACACCTGGGAGTTGGGAAATGAGAGCCTCTGTCTGAAAGGTTCGACGTGAGTGGCGCACTCTGTAGTCCATTCCAGGGCTGTCTGTCATTCAAGATCAACACAACCATCACAATCCCTGTCAGGCCACCCTCCACTATCGCCCCTCTCCCCAACACCCATGATCTGTGTACACAGAGATGTATACAGAGGTACACATCCTCCTCCGACAGCCCAGCTGCACAGTTTTCCTGCAGCAGTGTTGTCTGCATCCACGTCTCACACTTCACCAAGGTTGAGGCCAACTTCATATCTCTGTCCTCAGCACTAAAAGGTCCAAAGTGGGTGATCAAGAATTGATGATTGAAGGAAAAGAAAGAAGGGACAAGGAGGAAGAAGAGGAGGGGGGGGAGGAAGAGGGGGAAGGGGGGAGGAGGAGGAGGAGGAGGAGAAAAAATGGAAACAAAGCTTTTGTAAGGAAGGGAGGGTAATGGGGAAAAAAAGAAGCAAGTTATATCAGGTACAGGTTCAAATTTCCTATGATGAATGTTATATATATCTAAAAATAAAGATACCAATAAAAAGCACATAACAGGAAAAAAAAATTGGTCATCATAGGAATACAACCCTGCCCCCACCCCTCCGGAAGTAGTGCCCAGCCCTCCCCATTTCAATGCGGATGCTCTTTCCTGCTGGGAATAAAGCACCAGAAACTCAGCTTCCTTCCTTTCTGCTTTGGAGAAGGAGGGGCCTTGGAGAAAAGAAGGGGTTTCTGGGCTAGGAAGTGAGGGAAAGGCTTCCTTGGGGAGAGGAATTCTGCTGTGGGCCAAAGCAGCTGAAGCCACGCAGGCCCCAGTAGCAGTGGAGGGCATTGCCAGCTCTGCAGAGGGGCAAAGGCCATTTTCTCAGCCAAGGCTGCCACTAGAGGAGTAAGAACAGGACCCCTGGTCAAGTCTGGTAAGTCTTTTCCCAGACTATCCTGGACATCTCAGAGCAGAAACAGAGTCTTGGAATTGGTGAAGCCTGTTTTCACTCTGCCTCACGTGGCATAACCCAGAATCCCAATGGGCACAGGCCTGCCAGGTGCCTCCCCATCACACCCACCACTCTATTATTTCCTGAGGGGCTGGGCAAGCACCTACCTCCTTTCTCAGAAAGGCTGAGGCAGAGGCAGCAGCCCAGAATATTCATTCTGCTCTAACCCTTGCCCCCACTCCCGCCTTAGCTCCAGGCCTATTATGGATTCATCAGTCAAGGACAAAATGCAGCCCACACTTCCCTCTGGTATGAGCCCTTTTGGGTGGGCTGAGGGAGGGTTGATGTCAAGAAAGAAGTGAATGGTGGAGTTGGGTCCCCCCTGCCAGGTCTGGCTGGAGCTCTATAGGACAATGAGAAGTGTACCTGTCCTAGGGAAAGGCTGAGGACTAGGATAGGAAGTAGGGTCAGTGACAAAGCTTTCTGACTGACAAGACCACCCAGGCTTTTCCTGCCCAGGGCCTGAATGGCCAGAGCAGGACAGGGCAGAGCAGCTGGCTAGAGGTGCAGCACTCAAGTGGGCCTCAGGCATCTTCTACCGGCCAGAGCAACTGGCCCGTCTGGGCCAGTACCGCAGCCGTGAGGTGCAGCGTACCTGTTTCCTGGAAGCACGCCTCAAGGTGGGCATGGGAAGGGGGCAGCAGTGCTGGGGTAGGCTTCAGGACTGTCCAGGCCTCATTTGCTACATCTCTCCACAGTCAGTGGTGCAGTCATACCTGGAAGGTGTGCAAACTGGTGTGTGGCAGCTGTCCCAGGCTCTTGGGGCTGTGCAGGGAGTTCATGAGGCCTTGAGCCAGGCCCATGGGTTGATCCAAGGCCTGGATCAGGCCTCAAAGTCCCTAGAGGCCCTGCGGGAGCAGGTTACTCAACACAAACAACTGCAGGCTCTGTCTCAGTTGCTGCCCCGGCTGCAGGCAGGTGAGTTTGCAGAAAGCTTTCAACAGTCAGCCCATAAACATCCATCATTGATCAAAGGGCTGGGGCACTGGTAGGAGACTGCATGGAGAGACAGTCTAGGTATCCCAGGCTGGCCTTGAACACACAAAGGGTCCTAGGGGCATATGAAGCAGAAGGCAAAATCAACTTATCCTGGGATTCTCACACATGGGATATTTGAATCAAAATGGACTCCTGTCATATTGCTCTGGCCACCCTGGTTGTTCATATGTTGAAATGACTGGGAAAAACCAAGTATCATGACACACCTTGTGATCCCAGAACTCCAGAGGCTGAGGGAAGATGATTTCCAAGAGTTCAAGGCCATCCTGAGATACCTAGTGAATCCAAAGCCAGCCTGAACTACACAGGGGGACTCTGTCTCAAAAAAAAAAAAAAAAGAGGAGGGGCTGGGGTTATAACTCAGTGGTAGAGCAAGTGCTTAGCACGTGTGGGGCCCCAGCATATTTTTTCGAGCAGGATAAGTGAACATCAACTAGCATAGCTTCGTTTTTTTCTGCCTTCTCTCCAGTATCTTTTGAGTTTCTTATATTCCACAGTTCAATGATTTCCATCTCACTCACCAAGCCTCTAGAACTTTGTCTGAATCTTTTCAGATTGCCCAATTCTTTACTGTAATAGTTATTATATATTTTATAGATCCTGCAGTCTCAGGGCCTTAGTATCCCTTATTGTACCCATTAAATAGGTGAGAAGGCTGAGACCCAAGGCTGTTTCCTTTCCTTCACTAGTGCCTGCTTCAGTGACCCACACAAAGATGCTGATCGATGCCCAACAACTCTTGGAGGCATATGTGAGCCTACGGGAGCTGGAGCAGCTACAAGAGGAGGCATGGGTATCCTTGGGGGGCCTAGAGTTGCCAGTCTTCCAGGACCTGGGCCTTTTGGCTGAGGCAATGGGCCATGCTGTGGAGGAAGCTGCAGGGGCTGCAGGACAGCTGGCACGGACAGATCCAGCCTTACTCGTGGCTGCTATTCGGGTAGCAGAGATGGAGGCTAGGCGCACACCTCCACAGAGACAGGGCCCTCGAGACTGGCAGTGGCGCTGTCTCCAGGCATTACAAGCAGGCCTGGAGCAGGTCCACTTTGGAACAACTGTGCTGCCTAAGCCAGGGGCCCTAGCAGAGTGGCTGAAGGCTTTGCAGGTGGCTCTGCCTGCTGAGTTGGCCACAGCTGAGGCGCTAGTAGCACCTTGCTGCCCACCATATTACAATGTGATCAGGCTATGGTCCCACACCCTGCATAATGGCCTGCGCCGCAGCCTGCAGCAACTCCTCAAAGGACCTGAGCTGGGAGCTACCGATGCCTTCACCTTGCTACACTGGGCACTGCACGTGTACCCGGGGTCAGTGTCCTGGGGTCAGTAAGACGTGGGAGGACTAGAGGCTGGGGGCTCAGTGTGATGCTGGGCCACCTATCTCCAGAAAAGAAATGATGGGGAGCCTGGAGTTGGGGCCTGAGGCTGATGTGTCCCAGCTGGAGTCCCTCTTGACCTCAGAAAACATTGAGAAGCTGGAGGCAACATTTGTGGTTAAAGTCCAGGTAAGTAGTTGGGGCACAGAGAGATTCTTTGTCCACTGGCTGTGACATCTATTGGTAGATTCCTACATCTATCTCTGTCAGGGTCACTGCCATCCTATGTCCCATCCACTGTCCCTTGCCTTTTGACCCAGGCAAGTGTGGCTCAGTGGCTACAGAAGGCACTGGATGGGGAGGTAGGTGAGTGGAGCCGGGAGCAGGAGCCCAACACAGACCCTTCTGGCTTCTACCACTCACCAATGCCAGCCATCGTATTGCAGGTGGGTGGGAAAGTGATCAGGCAGGTGGGCAGCCCCCATAGGGAAGCAGGAAGAGGACGGGACTATAGGAGCTTTGCTGATGACTGCCTGTACCTCTCTGTAGATCCTGGCCGAGAACATTCATCTGGCCAGCATGGTCAGTGAGTCACTGCAGCACCGAGTTCATGGCATGGCACTGTCAGAACTGGGCACATTCCTAAGGAGGTCTGGCAAGCATGCACCCACTCCCAACCCTCAGTCCACTCCCAGGGCATCCCCAAAGGCCTCTGAATGGGGAGGACACACCAGTTGGGAAAGGTTCCTCCAAATAAGTACTTGGAAATGGGATGGGAGTGTGGGGACTGGGCCTATACAGGTATCAAAGTAGTAACAAACCCAGAAGCCATTCTGTCCATTGCAGCTTCAGTGATGCTGTGATCCAATTTTCCCAAGACCACCTCAGTGGGGAAGCCCTGGCTGCTCATTATGTGTCCTATCTACTGGCTGCCCTCAACCACCAATCAGAACTGAGGTACTAGAAGCCCCTTACTCCCAGAAAAAGCTACCTTCGCTAACCCCTACTTGGTTCTTAGTATGTATGGTTCCACACACACTAGGCCACTAGGAACTCAGCCCAAGTAGCTCAGGTTTTTGCTTTGTTTTTTTTAATTCTTGATCTTGCACTTGCCAGGCAGGCACTTATGCTGCTGATCTATATACCCAGGTAGGTCAGGGGTTCTAATTGTAGTCTGGAATTACTAGTTGTGTGTCCTTGGGAGTTTCCTACCTGAATCTCACTTTTTCATTAGTATTATGTGGGCAATAATGGACTGGTCTGTGAATTTCATAAAATAAACGGATATGAGGCACACACAGTGGCAATTACTTGTCCTGTCAGCAAATATTTATCAAGACTCCACTCTATACCAAATAATGTCTGAGGTTACTATTGTGAATAAAACAAAAACTTCCCTTCCTCTTTGGGGCTGAGCTGTTCGCGGTAGATACAGGGAAGACAGGCAGATTGATTTTTATCCTCTTACGGATGAGGAAACACAGAATGAGTGATTTGCTAATGGTCACATCATGAATTGGAGGCAGGTTCCGTCTGCCTGTGTCTCTCTCATAGCTGCTGAACACATCCCTTCTAGCCTTGACAGATGACCTTAGATCTCAGAATTCCCGGGTACTCCCATTCCCGCCCCCCTCCTGCCACACACTTGCGCCACCAGGTGGCACCCTTAGTGACTGAACCACAAAGGGCCGTGCAGGCCTTGGCCTTGGTCCTGAAGTCGTACTTATGGCCGGTCCAGCGCCTCACTGTCCATCCTGCACTTCGATGGAGTGGCTCCCGGGGTCTTGGCTCCGGTAGAAGCAGGGCTGGATGAGCTGCAGAGGAGGATCTGCCGCCTGGTGTTGGAGGCTCTGCAGGTGGAGCTCCAGGTGAGGCTTCCTCTCCGTCGAAATGTGGGTGGGAGGCGGTGAGCCGGTGTAAGTAAGGAGGCCAGCAGGGATTGCCAGCTGTGCATTTCTCCAGCCCCGTCTGTGACCAACCTTTCTTCCCCAGCCTCTGTTCGCGGCTCTGCCCTCGCGCCAATGGCTGTCAAGCTCTGAGTTGCTGGACCGTGTGTGCGAGCAGACGTCGAACTTCTGCAGGGACTTCCGGCGCGTTCGGAATCCTGAAGTTCAGGTGCGCTGGGCGGAAAGGCTGGGACGGGGCGGGGTCGGGATGGAAAAGACAATCTAGACCTGTATCATCACATTCCCTGCAGGTGCTGCTGGCCGAGGCAGAGCGCACTGTGGTGGTGCAGTATCTACACGCGTTGATGCAGGGCCGCCTCGTGTGCTGCAGCGCGGATGAGCGGGCTCAGGCAGCCCAGTGCCTGCAGCACGATGCCGCCCAGTTTAAAGAGCTTTTCCTCCGTTTGGTGAGCGCTTGTTGGAGGGGCAAGCTGGAGGATCTCTGTGGTGGGTGGAAGCGAAGGCTGGCTAAAAACCCGACCCCAACGTCCCCAGGGTCTGGAGGAGACAGCGCATTGCACGCCGGTACTGCTGGCGGTGAGGGAACTGCTGAACCTCTGTGACCCCACGCTGCTTGGTCTGGAGGTAGCAGGCTTGCAGCAACAATTTCCCGACGTGAGGTGCTGGGGGCCGCGACAGAGAGTGGGGAGGAGCCCCGGAGGGGAAGGGCGGGGCTGACCACCCTGGTGGCGTCCCCGCAGTGAGGACCACGTCTCCGCCCTCTTGGACCTGCGCGGGGACGTGTCCCGAGAGCAACGCCAGGCGGCACTCAGCTCGCTAGAGACCGGTCCGTCGTCCTCGCCTCGCACCAGCCGCCGCGCACTCTTTAGCCTAGTGCCGGCGCCTACACCTGCGCTCTCCACCTGCCTCTCGGGGCTCTGCACCTAAGCCCCAACTCTGTAGCACAAAGCCACCCCTGCCCCCGTACGACTGAAAATCTGTTTGGGAGA